>PVHY01007598.1:0-66445 GCA_004024945.1 Uropsilus gracilis
GAAAGGGTTTGTCTGGGTTTCTTATTCTGACAAATTTAGAGGCCAAAAGTTGTTCACTGTGTTTTAAGTTTAGCTATTTGGAATCCCCCCCCACCCCATACCCTTTTCTTTTTGTATGCCTAGATAAATGGAGTTGAGGAAGACATTGGGCTAAGATATGAAGTTTTAAAGATTATCTGTCCTTGCAAATGAAGAAGATAGTATATAGAGATGTTAAATATAATGAACATACCTAATCTGTGTTTTACCTAATTGGTTTTTTTTGTCTTTCAAATATTTTACAAGACTAAATGACAAGACTGGTGTATTTATTTTGATTGTATACTAAGACAGTTTGTATGAAACATTAGTGAAGTAATCATTTACTAATAAGAAAATTCCTTTCAGCATCAATTGATTTTTTTTGCAAGTCAGGAGAATCTGTAAGGAGGATCTATCAAATATATTCCTTTGAGCTAAAGCAAAATAAATAAAGAATTTAAAACTTGTGTTTATTAAACATTAAAGTTTCATGCTCTTTAGGCAATCATAGAGGCACCAGCTTTTATCTTAAATGAATCACAAACCTTTAAGTGCTACCTACTCTCCCTCTCCCTTTTCACTTTCAGAGTGATCTCATGTCTGTTCTAGACATCTTGTGGAGTCACATTACAGAGAGCTGAAGTGTTATCTGTAGGTGAACATGAAGAGACATTTTTCACCTCTTGGGATTCATATACAAGCTACTATTTCTCCTCACAACTTTTCCCTCCCCCACATACTTTGATACGCTCTAGACCATTTCTCTTCCAAGTATCTGCAGTATTTTGAACATATTTTATCATATTCTTCTAATTCTTTTCAGTCAAACACAGTTCATTTATTAATTCTGTTCGTAAATCAAAAGACCTAATCATAGTTACTGAGTAAAATAATAGCCACCATTTTTGGAATACCCATAGTTTGACAATCATTCTTTTTATTATGATAAAATCATGTCAAAAAATAGAAACGCTGGATACTTTGTATGAACTTGGATATGGTAAAGGATATGGTAAAGGATATGGTATCACTCTTACTACTGTTGAGATGTGGTGGGGGGAGGAATTCTTGAATCTGACAGAAGAATGAATTTTCAGCATTGGTGATTAGTTTTCTAAAAGTCTCAACAGAACACTTGATTTAAATTTGATATATGTGAAAACTGATGAACTTTTACTCTATTTTGTGTGGTTATATCAGCTTCTGCAGCAGCTTCCATTTTTCAGGTATAAGGCACATGTTTCATCTTTCAAATTTACTGGTAATGACCAAATTTAGAGTATTGTGTGCTGCCTATGTAGAAAAGACTGGTAGGAAAACTGTCTTCCTATATCTCTATGTCCTTGAATTTTTTTAATATGCTCCTTATTAATGTTTTCTTTCAGGTTGTACCTACAACAGATCATATAGATACAGAGAAGTTGAAAACCAGAGAACAGATTAAGTTCTTTGAAGAAGTTCTCCTGTTTGAAGATGAACTTCATGATCATGGAGTTTCAAGTCTGAGTGTAAAAATTGTAAGTATTATGATTTTTGTCTAAAATTCACTTCTTTGTTCTAGTCTTACATTGGTCAGAAATATACAGTTTACCTCAAATCACACTGTCTTAACAGTAAATTTTAGTATACCTTATTAATACCATTATAAAACCAGTTTTGCATTAACAAAGCAATTTTTAATAGACCTTCCTGGCTGCTTTGTAGTTTGTTTGCTTATTACTTGGAAAGTTGACCTGCAGCCCAGGTACACTCCCCTGGGTTCTCCTATTCTTTCCCCTCAGTGGCTATCAACCTTAGTACTCTTCAGAAAAGTCCAGAGCTGTTTAGATGCATCTAGAATATCCTAAATGCTAAAAGCTCATAGTAGTCTTTTTTGTAGTTGTTTCAGGGGAGAGGATGACTCCTGTTTTGTGGGTGGAGAATTTGTATGGAAATTGTGACTTCATTTTCATGTGATATTAAAAGGATCTGCATACAGCATAGTGGATGACATTTTATAAAGTGGATATCATTTTAAAAGGTGCTCCATATGCACCATTAACTTCAGTTTTCAGCATAGAAATGGAAAACAGAAATGACAAGTATAAATTCCCTCCTTTTGTATTCTTTTCCATCATTGTTATTGGTAGAACATGCTTTATAAGAGTAATGAATAAGCCACTAGTAGCCATTCCTATTTGTTTGTTTTAAGGTTGTGATTGGAATTCTAGCTTTCCAGAAAAACTTCAACTGGAATTTTTTTATTAGATACTTTAGCCTGTAAGATCCAATAAAAATGTTACCTCTGTAAGACCTTCTATAGCTTCCCAAGGCAGAATTAAGTATTCCTTTTCCATATTCCTATACCTTTTTAACCCCTCAATTATAACACTAAGAAAATTTGTCAAAAAGATTTCTTCTTAAAGCACAATTGTGGGTATTATAATTAAAAAAATAATAAAGAATGAAACAATTACATAAAAGTAAAATATACTTGCTTTAAATTCAAGTTTTCTATTAGAAGAAGCATAGGATTTTGGAATTGTAATGAGTTTTTAAGAATCATTTAGTCTCTTTTAGACAAAGTTCTGAGAGTTAGCTTACCTAAGCTGGGAAACTAGGGACAGAGTTTTCTTTGAACCCTTATGTATCCATCTGACATTAGATAATTGTTTTCTTACTCCCTGTTCATGTATAAGTCTCCCCCAGTATTTTTTGTCATTTAGATTTATTCACCTTCCCCTTCATCATGCTTTCCACTTGTCCACCCACCAGCCTATTAAAGGAACTGACTGTTGAATACTCATTATGAGTTAGCACACCTGGGTCTGCATTTGTTCATAAGTAGGTGGACATTTGTGATGTATGTAAGTGGGCAGATATGTGGGGAGCAACTGTGTGTTTTGTGGATGAAGGAACTGAGGAGGATAGAGGATATTGGGTATAAATGTATATACTTGTACCAGAGTAAATAGTTAGGTCTCAAACTGAAGAGTAAGTTCATAGTCATTTTAAAATGTTTTCTTTTTCCCTAATGTAGTGTAGCTTTTTAAAAGTTATATGATGGATTGCATCTTAAGAATCATCTTTTCTAGGTTGGTTTCCCTTCAACAGTGTAACAGATACTGCTCTAATAAAAGAATGCCATGTTTTCTGGGTTAGAAGCAATGGGTATGAGAAAAATGAAGTTCCCTTTTCAGGAAGTATAGACCAGCAAGGTAAATAAGGATGTAGACAAGAACCCAGGACTGTGGTGCTTGGGAAGCTAAGGGAGGAGAACTTTTCAAGAAGGAAATCATGAAGGCCAGTATCATGTGTAAATATATCTGGTAAGCTTAGGACATGACGATGGCCATTAGACTAAGAAAATATGTTGATCGAGCTTAGCAGTAAGGATGCTGATAGTTCATTTTGGTAAGAACAATTTAAGTTATATGGTAATGGGGTATATGGAAGATGTGTAGAGACATAGTATGATGTAGACCAAAATTTCCAAAAGTTTTCTGGTACAGGAGAAGAAACAAATGTGGCTAAGAGAGAACATGAGATTGATAGGTGCGTGAGTGTGTTATTTTTTTAAAGTAGGAAGATTTCTGCATGTTTTGGTGCTTACAGGGCGGAGTCACTTGAGAGGGGAGAGATTGAGTGAGGTTTCTGGGATGAGCAGTTGAGGAGAAAGAAGAGTTTGAGCCTTTTCTATATATATGGAGACACCATTTTAGCTAAATGTATTATCTCATTTAATCCTCAAGAAAACTCAGTGACTACTTTAATATCCTTATTTTACAGATGAGGACATGGAGGTTTAGAGGTACTGAGTAATTTGTACACTATCACACACACCAGATCAATTTTTGACTGCTCTTGTTTCTGTTTCCTTTGTGTAGTTTTAGCTCTTCTTTTAGTAGATTTAGCTCCAGAAACTAAATCTTGGGTTATAAGGATTAGCCTTAAACAGGAGAGAGATGCAAGGAGGGTAAGTCAGTAAGTCTGCCTCTCATTCAGTAGTCCCAATCCTAAAGTTTTATCAGAACTACCAAGGCATATTAGAAAGTTAGTTGTCTTTTTAACACTTTAAAGAATATTTCTTTCCTGACTATGTGTAGTACATTTGCTATAGATTTGGTGTCTGAAAAAATGAATCAACAGATCTGAAAGTGGAGGAAATAGGTCAGAGGTCTTTACAGAGAACCAGCTTAGAAAATACATAGGTTCCCTCACTGGCATGACTGGAGAAACTTTCACACCTTTAACTCAGATCAGGGGCCATCTTCTCTAAAAAACATTTAGTCCCCTTCCCTGTTTTTATAGATGAGGGAGGATATATTGATGGTTGAGTAACTTGCTTTAATATAGTGGTTTTCAACCTTTCTAGCCCCATTGTTCCTTTTAAAAATTTTTTATCAAATATTTTACTACCCTTAGGTGAAATTCATAGATAATAACGTACTTTTTTTTCAATAAAACTTCCTAATAGCATAACTAATTATAACATCCTAATTATAAAAGGGAATTAAAAAGATTGTTTTATTTATTTTGTTTATTTATTTATTTTTTGAGACTAGGTCTCGCTATTTTTGCCCGTGAAACTGCAGGCTTCGTTGCCCGGGGTACCACAAACTCAAGCAATCCCCAGCCTCAGTTTCCCAGGTAGCTGGGATTACAGGTGCGCACCACCATGCCCAGATATTTTTTTGGAACTAGGTCTTGCTACGGGCCCCAGGCGGGACTCGAACTGCGATCCCTAGTCCTGGCCGCTTCATAGGCTAAAGCTTACATGCATGAGCCACCGTGCCTGGCTAAAGATTGCTTTAGAATACATTATGTACTTCCATACATATATACATAATTTGTACTGAAAGACCTGATGGAGTCAGCAGGTACTTATATTTGCATACTGAATCACTGTGAATGTGACAGCTACAAGTGTGGGCTGACAGTGTGCCAGGTATCAATCAGTGACTCAACACAATGTGCAATGTCATTGTTGATATCATTTCTCAAAATGATGAGCAGCTTTTAGTCATATTCCAGATAAAGCAAAGCATAACTTTCTCTTGATTTACAAGGTAATAGCCTTCCTGGAAACTGTGAAGTTTGTATTTATATGTGAAATAAAATTAGGTTCTGAAGTCAGGTAATCATTGATTCGTTTTTGTCACCTTCTTGAATGCAAGGTGAGATTTGAAAGTTTTTTGGGGTGTAGGATTGGGCTTTTTTGTGTAGATTGTTTCTCTGCATTCCAGAACACCTAATGTCTCTGATCTTTAACTGCTAATGTTAGTGTTGGTTATTTACCATTGTGATAACAGAAAATACCATGACAATTTGTAAACATCCCATAAGGGAAAGTATGACTACCTTAAAATAGACAGTTAAATTAGAAAATAGGGACTAGAACTCTGATCCCTTCTTTCCTGGTCTCCCACTAGTCTCCTCATCCTCAATTCTACTTTCCTTGGTCAGTTCAGTTGTTCCTTTTCTTTCTTCAGCAGAATTGGTTTCTTTTTCTGAGTGTTTATTGAACTTTGTGCATAACCTCTATTAGAGCATCTACCAAATTGTTTTATCTTATCTTTCCTCTGATAGACTTTTGAAGACCTAAACACCCCACACTTCATCCTGTCCTGCCATCAGGACCCACCTTATTCTTGCCACTAACTCTGACTTTATCATTGTTACGCTTAGAAAACAGAATTGGGTAGGTATGTCATAGAGGCATGATGCCAAGAACACTTTGTAATGATCAGGTAAACTAGGCTTTGACATATGAAATAGTACCTGCTTGACTGAACTAGAACATTTCATTTAAGATCACTTGGCTTAGCTTAATTTTATGTAAAATGAACAAAAGATGAGCAATCACAAATAGGTTGTTTTTTTCATTTGTTATACTAGTATTAACATTAACTATTAGTGCTACTATTTTTTAAAGTGAACATTAAGTTTCACATTCCTTAGTATTAAGTATTAATATTGTCTTTTTCATCTCAGTATTTTTTGACCTAGAAAAAATATTTTTCTAGTGTAAGAAGCTAAAACCAGGATATTAAATAATACAATGTGAACAAAATTTTGAGTCTTAATTGGAACTACGGCCAAGCAACTCTAGGTCAGAGATTTATATATACTGATAACTCAACCCTCCTCTGATGCATTAAATTTTTTTCTTTTATTAAAATTTAATTTTTCATTAAAATATTAATGTGCTTATTCTTTTCCAGAGAGTAATGCCATCTAGCTTTTTCCTGCTGTTGCGATTTTTCCTGCGAATCGATGGAGTACTTATTAGAATGAATGACACAAGACTCTATCATGAGGTATTTATTCTCATTTAATGGACATCCTAATTCAATATATATTGGGCTTGTTCATGTTGTAATCGTGCCATTCGAAAACTTGAAGCTAAATGCTTTGTGTCATATGGTGATCCATCTAACCTTTAAGATTGTATGTTTTGCATTTATGATTGCACAGCTTTGGAAACATTGCATCTATTTAAAATTTTTGACTGCTGATATGTTTTCTAAAAGACACACCACAATGGTGTCTTTTTTTTTAATCTGTGTTTTAGAAAACTTTCCCTTTACTCTCACTTTTGTTTGTAGTATTGTTGATACAATGTCCTCATGCTAGAAATACCAATCACATAGCATGCTGAAATTTGAATTAGAAAATTAATTTGATTGTAATTCTTAAGTTTGAAAACCCACTGTTCCATTTGAAGAAATATTAATATATAAAGTTTTTAAAAAATATTATAAAAAGGGAGAAGATTTAAATTGACCTATGAAAATTCTAGTAGTTTCATAGCAACTTACACTTTTTGAATGGATTTTTGACTTCACAATTGTGGCCATGTAGAACAGTGAATTAGAGAAGAGACTAGGGAAACTGGGACTTGAATTCACAAAGAAGGATTCCATTTGATTCCATTTGTAGTTTCCCAATTCTACACTTAAGAATTTTCTTTTTTCCTTGAGGTAACACTATGACTGTGGTGTACCTTTTTCATTTTGAAAATGGAAGTACTAAAATTAGTCTTTAACTTTTCTCCCTTAGAAAAGGTAGAATCTAAATTTTAAAAATGTTTGTTTTAACTTGATAATATTGAGTTTAAAATGCATTTATCCAAAAAGATTTAAAACACAAATATTAACTAGGCTAATGCATAGAGTAGTATGTAGATGGATGTTCATGGCACTGCTATTTATAATAGTTTTTCATATATCTGCTTTTAATATATAATATATGTCCTTATCATTCATAATAGCAAAAAGGAGGGAAGAAAGGCATTTCATGCTCTTTGAAAGGGCATTGACTAAATAGTCTGTGTTCATATAGTAGAAAAATCTAAACATTAAATTAATGACAGAGTTAACTGATTTGAAAAGGTGTTTATCTCAGTGTTGAATTTTAAAAAACAAGTATGGCCCTCTATAAAATTTGTATAGAGATTTCTAAATGTTAAGGATATATTATCTATAGAAGCTGTGATTATTGATGATTTAAGTTCTTTCAAACTACTTGTTTTTTTATAATGACCATTCATTTTGTTGATATAAACATTTGAAACTTTGAAGATTATCATCTTGTGGAAGAATACTGAATAACAATTTATCAAAAACCAAACTGTGATAATTAGCTTTCTAAAACCTAACTTAAACGCAAATTGGAAAAATTGAAGTACAAAAAATATGATTTTTAAATAAACAACCTGGTAATAATTTTGTGGAAAGGGAAAGAATAAAATTTGTTTGTATTTGTATTTGAAATTAAAAGTAGTTACAGTTATGTAGGTAGATGATAATACAGCTTAAGGAAAAGATGTGTTCCCAGTTTTGAAAAGTATGATAAACTTTTGCATACTCCTTTTATACATATACATATTTCCTTTCAAAGTAAAATTTTTGCTTGCATTTTTCTTATATGATAATTATTAAATCGTTTTATATGTGTGTGTTTGATATTACTGTGATCTATAGAGATTGGAATTAATAATTCAGAATTTCTGGTGAAAAATTAAGTTATCTCACTGTGAATAAGATATTCTTACCAAACTTCATGCTACTTTTACTCTTCTCATATATAGGCAGTTCTGTTGAATAGAAAGAATTTTGCCATCAACATAAGTAAATTTATTGCACCTTTTTTAATTTTTAAACATAGGCTGACAAGACCTACATGTTACGAGAATATACATCACGAGAGAGCAAAATTGCTAATTTGATGGTATGGTATTTAAATATCAGTATTCAGAAGTTGAATTTTAGTGTTTCAGTATTAGTATCCCCCATGTCCCACCTAACCACCTGAATTTATATCCCTAAATTAATTTGTTTACCTAATCTAAACTTAACCTCATGCAAAAATGTCACAATTGGTCAGTTTTTTTGGGTATCACTGTAGTTATCATCCAGTCTAATTTCCACAGTTTACTCTGGAAAAACTCAGACCCAGAGGTATGACTTACCCAAGGCACACAGTGTTTACCCAAGGCACACAGAGTGGTGATTGGTGGTAGAACTGTATCTAGTACCAATTGGATATTCTTTCTACTTAACTACACTGTAATTGCTTTATTCTTTTTTTGAGACTAGGTCTCGCAGTTTTTGCTTGTGAGACTGCAGGCTCACGTTGCCTGGGGAACCACAGACTCAAGCAATCCCCAGCCTCAGCTCGCTAGATAGCTGGGATTACAGGCGTGCACCACCACGCCCAGCTATTTTTTTGGGACTAGGTCTCGCTTCGTGCCCCCAGCTTGACTCGAACCGTGATCCCTGGCCCCGGCCGTGGCTTCCTAGGCTGCCACCTACAGGCATGTGCCACCATGCCCAGCCTGTAATTGCTTTATTCTTTCTAAATGTGCTCATTCTCTTACATGGAATTGTTTTGGCATGACCTTGCTTTGTTTTTTGCTCCTCTGGGACTGGTACAAACTTCTACAAGTCTGTAGAATTCCCCAGTGACTTGCTTAACAAGTGGCACCTTCTTGCAAATTTGATATTCTTTATTCACCCCTAGGGCTTCTTATTTTTGTTGGGTGCGGAGTATACATGTGTTAGACAGTAACTTTGTTTCTGTTGTAGACAATTTACTGGCCTCTAACTGAAGGCTAGTGTTTTCCACTTACACAGCAAAAGGGAAAGGGGATTAAATTAAGATGTATTAATTCTTAGGATATTTATGGGGGTAAAATATCCCTGTGTTTGAGGGGAAAATCATTCAGTTATAAGGGGTAACTGCTGTAATTCAGAACACCTAGTGAGGCTTGTTGAGTACCTATGTTGAACTAGGGCTTGCTTTCTGAATGCATGCATTTTCAAAAAGTATGAATGTGATAACTGACTATATGCTAACATAAATCTGTGTGTTTCCTAGCATGTTTCACCTTCCCTCTTCACGGAACCTAATGAAATATCGCAGTACTTACCGATAAAGGAAGCGGTTTGTGAGAAGTTATTATTTCCAGAAAGAATTGATTCTAATCCTGCAGACTCACAAGAAAGTACACCTGTGAATAGAATGTGATGTAACATTTACTTATCATGGAGTCTGACTGGAGACTGTGGCTATTTTAAGGATTTTTATTGAGAATTAATTGCCTTGTCAATGTGCAGATTTTCTGGAGCCTTAAAGGAAAAGAAAAAAATAAAAGATTGTTGCAGGCAGGTTCCATTCAACTGTTGTTTGTATTGTTTATCTTCAAAGTTATATTCTAGATTTGGATTTCTTGGAGTTAAATTAGGACATCTAATTTGTCAAAAGTAGGACTGAACTAGTTGTGTTATATGTATGTCTCCCATGCAGTGGGCCTCATTGGCCTCTGTCATGAGACATTACCCCCTACCTGTGGGGGAAAGTAACTGAAATCATGATTGGCAGAACCTGGTGATTCATCAGTGTCCTGGCCATGCTTTTGATGCTCTGCCTTTCCCTGGAGCTCTTTGAGATTTATTCCACTTCTGGGGAATCATCACTTGCCTCCCAGGAATCAGTCTCATACTTTAATGACCCTCCCCTGCAAATAAGGTGAAAATATTTCTACCCTAAATTTAAAATGGTTGTTGTGGTTCAAGGAAAATTTCAGACACAGAATCATAAAATTTAGTTTTTGGAGAACTGGTATGTCCACAGAAACACATACACATAGTTAGTCACTGACAAGTGGGATGTCAGGATGTCTTTCCTCCATTGTCAGGTGATTTTTCTTATGTGTAGTTCTACTTGTACTGACAATTTTTTACTTCCATCTTCTGTGCATTTTATTCCGAGTGAATAAATTCATTTAACTGAATTTGGAATTGGTCCTTAAAAATTTGAAGTTAATGTACATTGTTTCTAGCAAGTAATACATCCATGCTTAAAAGCAGACATTTTCTACTTAAAATATTTGAGGGAGTGTTGTGGAGGAGGAAGGGGCCTTATTTTAAGCTATAAAAGTCAGTTATTCTGTTTTATTAATATCCGTGTTTTTAACCTTACAGGAATCTCATAAAATGTAGTTAATTAGTACAAGGCCTAGGTAGTACAGAATGTACCCAAAGTAAATTTAAACTGTTTGGTTATTTTGATGATGACTCTTAAACGTTTTTATATTCTTTTCTGTCTTTCTAAATGGTCTTCATAAAGTGGAAAATGGTTATAGAGCACCAAGTAAGGAATTAGTTGAATTGGATTTTTAAAAATAATTTTTTACAGGCAAGGGGAAAAGTCCCTTCTGCCCTCCTTTTTTCCCCCTAGTTTGAAATAACTGTTGTGCATATTTCCATTTAATGAGTAAATCATTAATAAGAATATTTAATTAAAATTATTAGCAAAGATCTTTTGGTATTAACCTAAAGATATGTTATAGCAAAGGAAATATAACTGGATATTCATCTTGCTCAAACTCTGTAGTGTTATTTAGCTAATTTTATTAGCTGAATATGGTCACAAATAATTTTGGTGTTTGCCTTCTGCTATACCACCTGAGGTACAGAAAATCAGGATTTTCTTGGCTTTGAGAAGAAAGGATGGTTTGTTCACTGTATATTAAATATACCTGTATTTAATGTTTTCTCTTAAAACAGGAAAGTGTATATATTGTACTCAGTTTCCTGTTTTTTTTTTTTTTTTTCCCCCATGCAGGTTTGAATAGAACATTCTATTCATACAAATTATAAAAAATGAAAAATAGTATTCATTAATTGAAGTTACTTGGCTACATTATATTATATATATATATTTAAATGGATTCAGATGTCTTAGTCCCTTAGTTAATCTTACTTATTTTGAGAATCTACTGTTAAAAATTGTAGAGAATTAAAAAAAAATGCCTTTTTTTTAATAGCACATAGAAGGTAAATGGGAAAGCATACTTCTGAAAACTTCATTAGTTTAATACTGTGAAGACTACCAAGAAAACCTGTATTTGCGCATTGATAAATAGCACAGATACCATTTTATATTTATTTGTTCCATTGTGTCTTTTTCTAAGAGAAGAATAAACAATAAGTAATTACTGACCTATGTTTTGTTATTTCATTTATTTATTTTTTTTGAGGCCTAATTAAAGAGTAGTTTGGTATTCACTTCTTATTTGTGCTCAATGTTTTGAAATTAGTCTGCATTATAGCCTGATTCTCCAGACATAAATGAAAATTTAACAGTTCAGAATATCCTTCAGTTTAGCTTTAGGGCTCTTGTTCCTCATCTCCTTCCATAACTGTACTTCCATGGAGTTCTTAACTTGGCAGTGCTTACTGAATGGCGGGCTAGTGTTTTCTGTTTTTTTGAAATAAAAATACCTGTTTTATGGGCCATTCCGTGTAGTTTTGAGTATTCTGTGTGTAATGTAGTGCCAGGTGCAAGGGCTAGAGTATCTGTGGAAATAAAGTCTAATGGAGGAGACAAAGCGAAAATAATTACAAGTTTTAATAAGTGCAATGATAGACTTAATACTGATTTAAGAGAAGAATAAAATCAATTTTAGTAAAAGTAGAATTCTGTTTCTAAAGAAAGAAAGCCTCAAGAGAGTATTATTCCTATTTTAGAAACACAAGAAGACTGGGTAATCTACAAAACCATAGCTTTTCTTGAGACTACGACATCTGAGATTGCAAGGCAAAGTCAACTGAATCCCAAAAAGTGAGTGAGAAGCCTTCTGACAAGTAATGGGCCACACAAATTGTTTCATCTCAGAAAGACCATGAAAGAAAGTGGTAACCACAGATTAAAAAACAAATCAGTAAAAACTGAAGTTGTTAAAGTCTACTGTAGGGTTCTTGAGAGTTTCTAACTACAGGACTTTATACATACAAGGTTTTTCCCAGGAACACTGGGACAGGGTAAAGGACCAGGAAGTCTGTCAGTGGTTCAGGCCTGCAGGAGGAAGCTGGGATAGTAGAAACCCTATCCACTTCCTCTAGACCCTAGAAGGATGTAAAGCCTAGGCTTTCAGGGAGAGGAACAACAAATCTGATCAACCCAGAAAACAGGTAGAAACCCATTTCTGAGGGAGAAGTAAAGACAAAATTCGTCTGCCTTTGGAGGAGTAGCAAATGTTATGATTTCAGGATGGAAAGAATCATCACTGTTAATAGGGAAGACAAGTGAAATACCCTCTGATCTTGGAAGAAGGACAGGAAACCTGGGTCTGTGTTCCTACATGGATGAAAAGAAGTTTGCTATCACATGTGCATGGACAGGATAGTCCCACAAGACCAACTAGAGGCAGAGTTTGGTTACCACCAGAGTTTGGAAGTAGAGCAGGAATCTTATGAAAGTCACACCTTTAAGACCCAAGCCCACAAAGCCTGCCAAAGACTGAAATTAGCCAAGGTCAATGGCTAATTTGTGTTCACCATAAGGTTAGCACTAATAAGGGCTGTTAGTCTTTTTGGGAAAGCGACTAGAATGTAATGACAGACCCTCTCTATAATGCAGGCATCCCTGAAAGTTAAGAGTGGGACTCAAAAAAAATCCTGCACTTCAGGTACACTTTAATAAGTACAACATAGGAACCATTGGATAATTTGAAGTTGATGATATACTAAAGATACCAGCAAGGGTATAATCCAAGTCTATTTACTATTCTACAGCATTTTTGTTTGTTTTGTTTTTTTGAGACTAAGTCTTGCTGTTCTTGCCCATGAAACCACAGGCTCATGTTGCCCAGGGTACCACGGACTCAATCCCCAGCCTCAACTTCCCAGGTTGCTGGGATTACAGGCGTGTGCCACCATGCCCAGCTATTTTTTGGGACTAGGTCCAACTGTGTTGCCCCAGTGGAACTCGAACCACTATTCCTAGCCCCAGCTGCTTCATTGGCTGAAGCTTACAGGCAGGAGCCACTGTGCCCAGCACTATGCTACAACATGAATGGGTTGACGAAAGTGTGCACATGTTCACGTGAAGACACAATGTGTTTCATCTATTATTCAATCAAATCAACTTTGTGACAACATAACATTGAAGTGAGGTTCTTAGAGAATAAATTATTAGACTAATAAATAAGTTAGAGAATTAGGTTATCTGTTGTGCCTTAGATACTATCACATTTACTTCTTATAATAATGTTCAGAAGTAGTCATTTGTGTTCATTTTACAAATGAAAAATGGAGGACCAGGAAGGTCTAAGTAATGTGCAGGAAGGTTAAGTCATTACAGGTAGAGTGTGTTGGTGCCAGAACTGCAACTCACATATCTTCCTTGGGAGATGGATTTTTCACTCTGTCCTCTTATCCTAGGAGTTTTTGGTCCATGTGTAGGGATCTGTTTGAGTGAAATGAGGAAAAATGCAACCCAACAATAGTAACAGCATTTGTGGTTCAAGATCTGTGGCATGAACTAAAAGGATAAAGCAGAGGGTGTTGAAGATCCATAAAGATGAAATCACATCTATGTGGCATGGGGTCTTGTGCAATTCCCTTGCCTGGTTGATTTTTAGTTTTTAACAGACCTAAGGTCTTGGTAACCTGTAGCTTCTCTTCAGATACAGCTCTCCTACCTTTTGTAAACATAAATGTTCTCGTGTGTGTGTGTCTGTGTGTGTGTGTGCGCGCGCGTGCGTGCATGTGTGGTAGAGAGGGGGTATTGGGGAGAGTCTCTAGCATATGGGTATACCTGGTAATCTCCTTGTTGATTTGTTTTTCTCAGTCGATTTATTCTTGAAGTTAGTTTTTCAGAGAGTTCCTATCTAGCAGTTCACGATCTGAGTCCTGGGCCTGTCTGTGGCAACATCCTGTGGTCACATGGATCTCCAACATAGAATCGTTAGCACTGGTGTCTAGTCTGAGGTCTGAGACCAACAAACACTAAACAATCTACCATTCCTTTCCCCACCCCCTCGCCAAGTTCTACCATCCCTGAAGTAATATCTCTCAATACATTTCGGTTGGAGTTAAAATTGTGTTCTTCTTTTAAACGTTTTCATGAAGTTCGTTATAGATTACATTTATCCCAACTGGTCCCAAGGATTTTTAAGAACAACGTTGTTTCACAGGTCTGAATCCTTGCCATCATAAGAAGTGTGTTGAGGAGGGGCAAAACACATGGTAGGTCCCCAATGTTCGTTGACTGAATCCCTGAAGTTCTGGGAGGGCAGTATGTTCAGCCTGGACTGCAACGCTGGACGCTGGAGCGACGTGTAGCGAAGCTCGGTGGACCAGAATCCCAACTCTTCTTGGCGGCCCCACCTCCTTCGACCAAAACTAGCCGTAAAAGCAGGCGGGGCGAACGTGGGAGGCAGGCGCGCTGGGGCTCCGGGCGCCTGCGTCGGCCTTCGCCAGGTGGGCAGGTACCTGGGCGGAGCGCGCCGTGATTGGCGGCGGCGGCGGGGCGGTGGCAGGGGCGGAGCACCCGGAAGAGCCGCGGCCTGAGAGGGCGCAACAGGCGGTCGAAGAGGGGCTGGAGCGGGTGGACAGGCCCCGGCATGGACAAACTGAAGAAGGTGCTGAGCGGGCAGGACACCGAGGACCGGGGAGGCCTGGCCGAGGTGAGTGCGCGCCGGCGTTCCACTCGTTCCAGGCTTTGGTCGGGGCTCGCGGGGACCAGGTGATACCAGACCAGGCTCTCAGTTCGAGGGCCATTGTGAATGGCCAGTGCGGAAAGCGAAAACAACTTCCAGAATTTCTTGGAAAGCAGATCCACCTCTCCTCCTCCTTCCTTCCCTGCAGGGACCCGCGGGGACCCCAACGAATCCCCACTCCCCTCCAGCCACAGGTGCGGCAACTGGCACTTTGCCCTGGGAGGTGGGCTGGGGCTTACTTTTGTGTCCCCTTGGCCCACCCTGTCCCACCCGCGAAGAGTGGGCGGCGCTGGAGCAAAGTCCCAGAAACTTCTGCGAAGGGGAGGGAGGCCATTGCAAGGGATTCAGCCCCATCCTTACGGACTGGGAGTGAGCTAAAGGGCCGGGATAGGCAGGGGATCCTAAGAGCCCGGCGAAGAAAGACCCCTTGGGTAGATGAGCCGCGCGGGGGCCCTTCTGGCTGCCCACCGCGTGGATGCAGGGGTGGAGCTCCCGGGTTCTCGGCAGGGCTGGAGTTGTGGGGTGTGACACTCCCACCCGGCTGCAAGTCGGCACGCCTTCTTGTTGTCTCCAGTCTCCGCTGCGACACCAAGAACTCCGTGGGGACAGGCACCACGACTTGTTTCTCTGTGCCCACACCGTTTGTCCTTTGTGGACACCCGGGGACCTCCTGAGACTGTGTGCGTGTGTTTGTTTTTAACCAGGCTCTGGTCGAGCTGAAATCTCTTCTAGAGGCACACACAGAACGTCATTTTTTCCCCATTTTGTTTGCTTTTCGTCATTCTTGTTGTCCTTTCTTGATTGCAGGGTGACATTTCTCGTTACTTTGTGGTGTTTTCCGTGGGTCTCAGCTTCCCCATCTGTACAGGAGAGTTTTGAGAAAGATGGTGTGGGGTTTTCAAATCGAAACCTCAGTTTTTTCCCCTCTAATTTCTGGTGTTTCTTGTCGTGTGGTCATCATGCTGTTTTCATCCATTTTTGTTTTATTCTGAGTTTTGTATGGTACTTCCACCATGTCCATGAAATGGCAGGACTAAAATTTGCTCTAAGAATCTTCACCTTGAAGAAGTAACACCATAGGAATCCAGTGTTATGGAAATTGGGGTTTTAATCTTGTTTGACAATTTAGAGCAGCTCTGTGGGCTTTAAGTTGTTTAAGTTGTTGGCTTTAGTGATTGATCAAGCCAGGAGTTGTTGGCTTTAGTGATTGATCAAGCCAGGAGTAATTCCTTGAGTTTTTCATGCTTCGTTTTTCTTCATTTTTTTTCTCTTATGAACTGTTGTCAAGCTTTAGGCTGGACCTAAGAAAACTTAGTTGACAATAATTACCAAAAGATGATGCCCCATAGGTTGTCAGCAAACCTTTCTAAGTAGTTGAGGTTCAAGAGGGCGACAGGGATGATGCAGGTATTATATTTACAAAGTAATCACAAGTAGTGGGCAAATCCTCAAGAGTGAATGATCATGATATAATACAGATTTAACATGAGAACGCTGAGTATTTTTTTCACCTAAAATGGTGAATGCCTGTGTTGGACACAAAGTATTGTAAAGCTCAGGCATGTATTACATTTATTTTAAAAAGAATTCTTAAATCTATTTTAAAAAGAATTCTTCACAAGTGCTTTTCTTGTGTTCTGGAAAATTGCTGCCTGTTTCCTCTTTTTGAATGTGAGATTCCTGTTTACATGCATCATTATATGGAACTTATTTTTAGGGTTGTTTTTGGCTCAGTTTTTACTTACTAAGTCAGGACTTCCTTTGAAAATGTTGCTACTGAGTTGACATTTCCATGGTTTGGAGGTAGGCGAAACTGGAAGCTTCTGTGGTGGAATTTCTGTTGTGTGTGTTATAAGTTAATCAGGTGGCCTTAGAAGTCTCTTCAAATTCAATTCCATAAACTGTCAGAGGTCATTAGAAGTGACTGCTTTAAACTTTTTTCCCCTACTCTTTTAATGCAACTAATGAATGATTGACTAGTTCTGTTTCTTCCACATCAAGAAGCAGGTAACTATGAAAATCACTTGGCAGTGTCTAATCACCAGGAGCCTCACGATGTTTTCCTAACTGATACCTCATCTTCATGGTACACCTTAAATCTTTAGTTGCAGTGGATTTCCTTCCAAAAGCATAGAGTCTATATCTTTTTATAAAGGATTCCAAGACAAGAGAGGTCTAAATGGAACTGGTTTGTAAACATAGGACTGAGGTATTTGCTTTACAACTTTCTTCTGGTTACCAGCCCTGTTTCCCTGAACCTTTCTTAGCTTTACTTCTCTTTGGCAAGAGGCTCTGCCCCACTATCCATGTCTCAGAGTCAAAGGAACCTTTGTGCATAAATCAACTTGTGAACAAATTTGTGTACAAATTCCATCCAGGTATTAGTTGAATGACTCCAATTTCAAAAAAATATGCTAGCAGTTTCCAGCAGTCATGACTTTAGAGAGACACTTTATATCAACTGAGTTTATTTTCATAAATTGGCAAAAAATGTTTAGCTTTCATAGAGTCCAGTTAAAAGAAGTGGAACAGCAGCTTCCGCCTGCCTATGGTCAAGCATGCATGTTAAAGCCTTCATTGTGTGTGAAAACCAATGATGAAAAGTTAGAAGCCCTTCTGCCCCTTACACACACATTTTTGGAAACTAGTGTGACAATTCTTTGGAATTCAGCTGAGAGACCTGTCAAACCAGCTGTCACTTTCCTATTTGAAGATAGAAGTCAGAAAAACTTCTATTGTCAGTAATTTTGATTAATTTTCAAGGCTTGGACTCGCTCCATTCTGTTGTGACTGCTTAGTATTCTCAATGCCAAGGCCAATTCAGATTTGATACTTATTCTTATAATTTCTGCTCTTGGTTAAAAAAAAAAGTTGCATCTTTTTTTTTTTTTTAATTATCCCTGTTGATAACTATGTAGCGCTCAGGCAGCTCTTCCAAGCCAGTCTTCCTGCTACGCTTTCTTCCCTACATGCAGCTTGGTTCTTCTTGCCACCTTGGTGAGGTAAGTTCTCTGGTGCTTTAGTGTTTGCATGACACTTGCTTTCCATTTTATTTTGTTCTTTTGGAAGGTTGAGTAGGTTGGTCAGACATGATCCCCACCCTGGTGCTGGATACCTTGAGGCCTGATGACTACACAACTTGTCGCTTGTGGGGAAAGAGAGGTTTCCTCACCCTGTAGCCAGTGGCCCTCTGTCAGGTCCTCAATGTCTCCTGCTGCATATGTCACCCCTGAGTGTTTCTCAGGGTCGTATGTTGCTGCATTTTTTTGCAAGTGCTGTGTGTGCGCGCATGCTTGTGTGCATGCGCACACATGCACACTTGTGTATTGCATTGTCCTGCAACCACTTTCAACAAGTCTGACTATGGTGGAGTAGGAGGGGAGTTCCTTTTGATAATTTGAACTAAGTCACTTTCTCCAGAATGGAGAAGAAGCCCTTGTGTTGCAATATCCGCCTTTTGTCCTTTTCTCCAAGCTTCTGGTTTAATAGAAACTTTAAAGACAGACTTGAAATAGGTACTTGAGCTGGAAGTGGTTAAGGCTAATGGAGTGCTGGTGTAGAGTGGCCTATCAACCTCCACTGCTGCCTCCATGGAAGTGTGGTAGACAGCTTTCCCCACCATGTTGGGTGTGTACCATATGAGGGGAGCCCAGTATGAACACACCGGACCTGGCTGTAGTTCTGAGGCACTGTGCGTATACCCAGTCATGGCAGCTGCAGTCCTTTGCACCCAGAGGGCAGTCTTGGAAGGTCTCTGTTCAGGGGAGAAGAGCAGAACCCATGGAGGTACTCATAGGCCTCTGTGTTTCATCAGATTTTGTGGGAAATCTTGGCCTTTTGTGAAACTACTCTTGAGAGGGACTAACCGTGGTGGCAGGGCATCAGGAGGAGTAGGGCAGCGATTAATTAGCTGGAATCTGTCTCAATCTCAGGTGACCTGATTAATGCCAACATCTGGAAGGGCGTCACCAGGACCAAGAGCCAGTAGCCCTCATGGGATTCTTGGTAAATGAGGGTGTTAGCCACCCTTCCCACTCCTGCCCTGCCTTGAGGTTCCAGGATACAGGCAGAAATACCGGCTGCTGAAGCTGGGCCTGTGGGCTCTGGAGACCAGGTCCCAAGGTGCAGCTCTCTGGGTGTTGCCTTTTCCCTAACTCCCCACTGGCAGCCTGGAACCCAGGCCTACTGGCCAGACCTGGGACTCCCCCAGGGAGCTGTTTGTGAAATGCATTATGCTTGAGGCAAGAGTCTCCCCTCTGGTCCAGCCAGAGGCACCTAACCTAGCCTCTTATCAGCTGCTGGCCTGTAGATTCACAGCTGGATAAGGAGCTGGATCACTCCCAGGGACTTCCGAGGGCTCATGTTGCTACCTCTGGCATACAGGATTCTGCATTCCTGTCTTGCTCAGTGCACATTCAAATACTGCTTCTAAATTGAATTACCTGACTCCTTTGTGTTTGGTGGTTACATTTGTTTATGCATATATGTAATCAATTCTTTAAAAATTTCAGGTTGTAGAGGCATCTTCATTAAGCTGGGGTACCAGAATAAAAGGTTTTGCTGCATGTTTCGTTGCAGGAATTGTCTGCTCACTGCTGGTAAGACTACCCGCCCTTCCTCTGTCTTTTCTACTAGCCCACCTTTTCTCTCTCTTCCCTTTCATCCACCTCCTGTTTTCTTTTGCTTTTCACTGAAATGCGTGGGTCAGAGGAGAGGGTGGGGAGGGAGCAGGTGGGACCTTGGCTCCCTGTTGTGTGGCCTCTAAGGTGGGCTTCTCATGTGCTACCTGTGCTTTACTTTGCAGGGGACTCTTTTGCTCTGGGTGCCGAAGAAGGGGCTCTACCTTTTTGCAGTGTTTTACACCTTTGGTAACATCGCATCAATTGGGAGGTAACTTTTTTTTTTTTTAACTCTATCTCCACTTACTAGATGGGAAATAGGTGAGGACTGTGCTAAGGGGGCAGGGGATTGGAAGAATACTTCACTAGTTTTAAGGATTTAGAGAGAAAATATTTAGCTAAAGTATATCACCTTCATAACCTAGCACTTCGTATATTTATTATTTCTTTTATTACACTATAACATCTAAGTTTTGGGTGTGCATCTTTAACTGAAATATTTTAATATCTTAGTCTGTCTTTGAACCATCCTTGGGAGAAAGCAGGAAATGTATCTCCGCTGTGGTTTCATGTAGGGGGCTGCTAAATGACCCTCAGCTTAAATGAGTTCTTCAAGGTCTATAGCTAGTCCTTTATAGGACCTATGGCCATAATAGAATCAGTGATTATAAAAAGGACTCACCAGGCTAGTGGTGCAGGTGACATGTGGTACTCCTCAGTCTAGGACCATGTCAGACCTGAGGGCAGCCCATTTCCTGGACTTTGGGCACACAGATTCAGGTCATGGTTATCATAGCAGTGCGTTAACCATGGCTGTGTGTGATCTCTCCAGTTCTGTCTTCAGCCTGAGCACTGAACCTGCTTCTCTTAGAAAGGCCAGCTGTAGCTTGAACCCAGCTGTCTGACCTGCCCCTTCCCTCTTCATTCCCTGTGTCTCAGTTGGCGGTTTCAGTATCCTGGGAGTCCAAGCCCCTTACCCTGTCATTACTCACTGAGCCTTGACTGCTCTTCCTGCCTCCTTCCTGTTTGTTTCCATGGCTGTTGTCCCTTGCTGATTGACTCACAGGCTCAGAAACCAAGCCTTGACTTCCTGTGTGCCTGACTCTGAGGACTCAGCCTACAAGTGTGGTTCCTATTACAGTGGGGCTTGCTGGGGGACTAGGCAGACAGACATATCAACTCATAGATGTCATGGGATCTGAAGAAAGAAGCTGAAGCTATATAACCAGAGTAGGAGAGCCAGGGAGGGCTTCCTGGAGGTCAAGGCTTCTCACCTGTACTCTACAGCGTTCTCACGGCAGTTTCTCTGTTCCCAGAGGTACCCCTATCTAGGCCTTTTCCCATAGAACTGTGGAGCTGTTTACTCAAAGTTCTGCTTAGCCAAAGGCTCCCCTTCTGTCGGGTATTCTGGTCAAGTCCAAAACCCTTTTCATGTGATGCCCTTCTAGACCTGACTTTACGTGGTCCCACTCCTTACCCAGTGTCCTCTCTAGCTGCCTGACCTACTTGCATTTCCCCAGATATCTCTGTGCCTTTGCTCATGCTATTTTCCCTGCTTGGAATACCATCCAACCATTCTTTCCGCTCTGCCCTGTAAGTCCTCCACCTGGGTGGATACTTGCTCATTTGCTAAAACCTGACTCAGCAATCATCTCTTCTTCGAAATTCCTCCTAATTATTATCTCCCCTTCAGAATCAGTGACCTCCTCTCTTTTTATGGGGCTCTAGATCCCTCCAAGCTTAAGAGGCAGCCATTTAATTGTACTGACTTGTTACTAATCGTTAAGCAACTTGACAAGAGCTGCAACTCTGTCTTGTTCCCAATTGCCCCCCCCCCAACAGCTCTGTTTCTGACTGCAAATGTTAATGCAATGATTGTGTGGGTTACTCTGGCCACCTTCTTAAGGTTTAATTTATTAGTACTTAGGATAGTGAAATGCTGGCCTTCAGAGGTGTCTAACCTTGCCTCTAAAGCTCTCTCAAATATAATTTTGCTAGGGTGTTTTGTCTTGAGCATTGTATGTAATAATGTCTTAGCTGAGTATCACTGTATCGGTATGTTGGTTAGTCTGGAAGAGCTATTGAGCACCTTCATATAAGGAACAACTCTGCAACATGACCTGGGGAAATCATAAAGGGAGCAAGTTGTTCATTCCTGGTGTCTTAGGGAATTTGTCACTTCGCCTATAATCTGTTATATTTTTGTATACAGTTGACCCTTGAACAACGTGGGACTTAGGTCTTCCCCTCCCCTTCTTTACCATGCACACTCCAGTTGAAATTTGACTGTCATCTTTTTCACTGGAGTGATGAACTACTCTGTGGAGATGATCAGTGTTAATAAGGCATTGAAGTGAATATTTATATTATTTGGCACAGATAGCAACAGGAAATGTCTGCGGAGTTTAAGTGTAGTATGCTCTCCAGTTAATTTTATGCAGTTGTGACTTAATACTACAACTTTATGTGTGCATTTCTCTTGTAAAGTGCATAAGGCACTGTGTTACAGTCTGTATATGTGTATGTGTAAGTTTGGTAAAGTTTAACTTTTCCTATTAGATTTTCATATTTTTCTAGTAGCAAATAAGAAACTAGACTATTATCTATTTTTTGTGCATTCAGGACACACCCTTTTCTTAGTTTTCTCCATATTTTTAGGCTGTAGTATTCATCTGCGAGTTTTGTTTAAATTGTCACGATCTTCAAAAAAATTTTCAACATATTTATTTAAAATAATCCATGTTTTATTGAACCCCCAGGCACTAGAAAACCCATATAACATGTATATGCTGTGTTTAATTTTTAAGACAGCCTTGGCTATTGCTTCTTGTTCACCATGGAATAAGTGCATTTTGCAGTGCTTGACCTGAGTGTACAGTTTGGAATTCAAGTTGAAACTTGATGGCATTTCTGAGAGCGATAGACTTGTTTCCTTAATTTTTGCTTGTTGTGAGCACTTGGTAGCTAACACCAGCTGCTGCTGGCTTTAAAAAGACTGCGAGGCTGACACCCAGGGCCATACCCATCAGGAATCGGGACTTGACACTGACCCAGCCCTGGTGTGTTTGGTGTGAGCCCTGATCCTTGTGCATACACTCTTTCACTGCCTTCTTTTGTATGGAAGGTAAGCATGGTAGGGACATCTGAACTTTGAACTTACAACAGATATGGGTTAGAATTCCAGCTCTTCAAGTTTCTAACTGTGTGATCACAAGTTAACTCTTCTGAGCTTCCTTTTCTCATCTCTAAAATAAGTGTCATATTATTTTAACAGAATTGTCAAGGATATTGAAAGGGGATCATGTTTGTGATACCTGACATTTAGAAAGCATTCAACCAATAATATATGATTTTAATCTCATTCAGATGATTTTTTTGGGGGATTATTGTGTCCCCTTTTCATTGAGTTGCCATTGGCTTGTAATGCTATATATGATTTAGGGGTGCAGGTTCACACCCCCCTAGTACCCAAGCACCCTAATCCTTTACCAGAGTGCATTATGCTCTCTCCCCATCTTTGGTCCCTATCCTGTTCCCTCTTCTGAGAGTCTTAATTCTGAAATGCTCTAATTTTTTTAACATAAACAACCTATGATGGGGTTTTACTTTTTTAAATTGATTCAGTCCTTTTGGTTAATTGGCTGATTCCAGGGTGGGGACTGTTCAGGAAGCAAAAAACCATCCAGGGAGAGGATGCCTTTAACCTGGTGACTGTAAGTACAGACCTGCCACATTTATAGCCTGGCTCTACCAATTACTAGCTGGGTGACCTTGGATAAGTAACTAATCCTCCTGGGCTTCACTTTCTTCTGTAAAATAAGATGATAGTTGATCCTGTGACCAACACACAGAAGGCCTGACATGCAGTGTCCAGCACAGAGTGACAACTTTCCAGTATCAGCAATGGCTATGCCACCACAGGATCTCTTAGGGGTTAGTGAGGAGATGACCTGACATGCCTGCCATGCTTCTGGTTTGCTCTGAACAACTTATGTGTGTGTTTGCTTCTTAGTACTGTCTTCCTCATGGGACCAATGAAACAGTTGAAGCGAATGTTTGAGACAACACGTTTGATCGCCACCATCATGGTGCTGGTAAGGGCTGGGCCCCTAAAATGGGAGATTTTATTTTGACTCTATGCAGTTTTCTTCCTCCTAAATCACTTTCCCGTTGTTTTGACCCCCACACATGTAATACTGGGACAGCAGGGAGCATCCTGTATTTGATAATTGTCCCCTCTTCTTGTCAAGGTCTCTTCAGTTCTAGCAGACACCTCCAGAGGGTGTTACTTGTCAAAGTAGCCAAATTGTGAAGGTTAGCAGAGAGCAGGGATACCCTTGGGTGATGGGTGAAGCCACACATCAACATTGCTGGAGGGGATCAATTAGAAACCCAGGGGTTCAGTTCTTGAGTATGTGTTTAGTCTCCTGGGTTGGGCTCCTCCTCTGCCCCCATCATCGTGTAACTTGGGGATCATATCTACTTGTTTTCATCAGTCTTCTCAAATGGGCCTGGCTTCATGGTCTGTCCTCTCTGGGCCCAGTGCTGACACTAGTACTTTCAGGCTTATCATAGCTTCCTGTCCAGTTTGCCAGGTGCACTTCCTTCTTTGGGCCATTCTCTTCCACGTGACCATTAAAAACCTTTTAAACCACGTTTTTTGACCGTTTCTCATGACCAGTATTGCATCATTTGGAATTCAGTCAGCATTCTTATATTTTAGTTTCATTTGTGTTTTATCTCTTTTGTTCCAACTGGTAAATTCTATAAGGCCATTTTACATTTGCTATCTATTTCATGTCCTTTGAGAGCAATGTTGGACACAAATGCATTTATTAAGTGGTGCCCATGATAGATGATGTCAGATGGAACTGACAGCCTGAGTACTCTTCCTGTTTCCTGGACTAGGTGTCTTGGACTAGACTATACTCTTACAGAAAGAGCTTCCTTAGAGAGGACTCAGGAAAGTGTTAGCGGACCTATGAAACAAAGGCTTGCTGACTGTGACATTGATATCTCCGACTAACCTTTGTCCATCCACGCCCTTCCTACTCCAGACAGGATAGGAGTTAAAATGCATTAAATATATTAAACCTACTTTGGTATGTTTGGATGAAAGACTGGATGTTGAATAAATGGACCACAGATGAGATTTTGTTTGCTGCACAGAGGTTCTGGGACAATTTGAAAGCAGAAGAGGATCCTTCTCTTTGTAATTTACATGACTCCTTATTGGCCAATTTTATTTCATGGATATTTTAACTATTCTGCCAGCTGTGTGGCTCAGGAGGCCTAAATGCTTTGATAGCAAACTGTATTTAGTTGCTGTGGTTATTGCAGAATCCACTTAGTAAGTATTGTGAATTTGTTGAGAATAACACTTTATAGTTTCATTTGCTTTTTGCTATGTTATTACATCACTTAACTGAAACTTCCTTTCTTTCTCTAGTTGTGCTTTGCACTTACCCTGTGTGCAGCCTTTTGGGTAAGTGTGTATTTTCTTTTTCCTTTACCTCCTTGGCCTGTGCCTCTTATCACACATGCTCATATCCCCATCTCATTTTCTTTCAGTGGCATAACAAGGGACTGGCTCTCATCTTTTGCATTTTGCAGTCTTTGGCCCTGACGTGGTAAGTAATCTTTTAAACAGTCTCCTCCATGAATTTTGACTGACGCCCTCAAAGCTGCTAAAATTCCACTTGCTGTGAGTGGGAGGATTAGAAAAACAGATATTTCTCAATTTAGGAATTCTCAACCATGCCAGAGCAAAGCCTGTTACCTCGGCCCTCTGCCAATAGATGGCATTAGTGGTCTTGAGTGGGACTGAGATTTTTTTTTTGCTGCAGCATTTTTTTTTTTTTAGACTAGGTCTTGCTTGCTATTTTTGCCCATGGAACCGCAGGCTCATGTTGCGCATGGTACCACGGACTCAAGCAATCCCCAGCCTCAGTTCCCAGGTAGCTAGGATTACAGGCGCATGCTACCATGCCCAGTTTTGGGGGCTAGGTCTTGCTGTGTTGCTCCAGGTGGGACTCAGACTGCGACCCCCAGACCCCGTCGCAACTCCATAAGCTGTCGCTTACCAGCATGTGCCACCATGCCCACCTTCTGCAGCGTTTTTGCCAAATGCATAGTTGGTTTTGAAGTGTTACAAATGTTAGTAAACCATTTACATCCGGGAAGTACAAGGACAATGAAGTATTGTAAAGACTGGTAAAAAGAGGCTTATGAGTCAAATAGGCATGAAAGAAGTAGAAAGGTGGTAAGAAAAATAATGAGCATTCCACTGCTTGCTGGAATGAGTCATTTAAGAGAAGGACAAAGAGTGAATTGTCAATGGGAAAGAGGAGCAGTGACTGAGATGGAAGATCGTGTGGTGGCCTGTGGGGTCAGCATGTGTGTGGGAGGCCTATTAGGAAGGCCAGGGGCTGTCCGTGCCAGTCTCAGGTTGGAGCTGAGTATAGGGAAGGGCTTGCAGAGACATTCATAGGTTCCTGACCCATTCCCACTAGCACAGTTGCAAATCAAGTCAGGAATAGCTCACTTACAAAATGTGTAGCTTCCGGGCCATATCTGTAATGCTTTCAGAGTTTGTCAAGGAATGAGACCTTCAGCATGGACTTCAACATACTAGAACTAGAGGTGGCTAGTCTATATTGGAAAAAAATGTTTGCCCTCATACCAGGACTTAATGTCTTAACACTTCCAATTGATCCAAGGATCGATTATGGTTGTCCCTTAAGCAGTACTAGGGCCTGAGTTTCATATTTGATTCCTCTAAACTGAAGTACAGTCTCCCTTGGGATCCTCAGGGGTTGGTTTCAGGACCCCTGTGGACACTGGTATCTCCACATGCTCAAGTCTGTGGTTGGTCTCATGGATCTGTGGATTTGTGTCTGCTCAACCAGCTAACATCTGTGATTGTTGAATCTGTGAATGTGGAGCTGAGACAGGAGATGTTTAAACCCAGAATTGCCAAACTCATATTCCTCAAGAGTATCCTTTGTACTCTTGCTTGGTAGAAATCGCAAGCTTAACACCTCTCCCTCCCTTTAGTAATTTTGGACTTCAAAATGAATGCACTTTCAAAATTCATTTGGAATTTACTGTGTCTGCAAGTAAATGTGCTTCTAAACACACTGGAGAAGGATTATAATATAACATTTTGGCAAAAGACACTGAAATGGCTGAATTTGATGACTTATTTTGGTTTTCTTCTGGGAGCAGAAAGTGTACCTCCATGAGTGCCCTTTCTGCTTGCAAACTGATTTTGAAGGCAGTTTGCAAAGGTTCAGAATTCTAATGGATTCAGGTGGAGGACTGAGTTCCCTTCAGCACTAGCTTAGCTGTCTAGTTTTGCCTTTCTTAGGACTGATGGACTTAGGACCTGCCGACACACTATGCCTGGTCCTTGAGGACAGCGACAGCTTCCCTGGTTTGCTTAGATCTCATGATTGTCAAGATTTCTTTGACTTTGGGTTGTAGAGGAATTCTATCTTGCCAGTATTTTCATCTACAGAGTAGTTGGTCATGCCTTTTTTTTTTCCTATTTTTTAAAAGAAGTTAAGAAAATATATACCAGTTAGATGTGTTATACTTTGTTGAGGATTTGTAAAGTACTAAGAGGACAGCTAATCTGTATTTCATTTAATATTCTTCCAAAAGAGGACCTCTGTGCCCTCTGAGTGTCTGGAGTCCACTTGCTTTGTGTGCCTGTGGCTGGCTCATCTGAAGCAGTCATTCCATGAGTCAGAAGAGATGGGGTTGTTCCCACCTGAGCCTTTCATCATCCTTCTTTGACCATAAGAGGCCACCTGTTATACACCTGTTGTACAGTGTGTGTGTACATGTGTATACACCTGAGCATTGTGTGTGAGTATGTGTGAATGTCTAAGTATATGTGAGTGCATGTGTCCGTATATCTGCACCACAAGTCTGCAGCATATATGCCTGCATGTGTGTTGTACATGTGAGAGTGTGCACATGTGTGTTCTCCCTCGACTTGTGGAGGGGAGGGACCAGAGCACCTGGATAAATCTCTGAAGCTACTCTTGACGCAGTCTGTTTATTTGTATAATCTTCCACTCTTTTCATGTGATTTGATATGTTGTCTGTTTTTTTCATTGCAGGTACAGCCTTTCCTACATACCATATGCAAGGTAAGACTGGTAACAGAGTGGTTCCTTGTTAAAAAATGATTACCGGAAGTAAATGCTTCCAGGTATGGAGCCTAGTGCACCCTCCCAGCTGTCTGATGCGTGAAGCCAATCTTGTTTGATGTCAGTCTCCAAGGCTTCATTTGGATTGCCATTTATAATTCCCATGTATAAGTGATGGACAGAGAGGTGTACTACTATTGGGAACAGTGGGTTTCGTGAGCTAGCAGGTGACAGTTTCCTTGCTGGAGAAGGGACCACAAGGCAGCCCTTTCCTTCTTCTGATAGCTTCCCCTAGAGTGTTCTTTTCCCAGTGTTCTACAGAAATAGTGTTTATGTGGAAGCAAGGGGTTCCATGATAGCTAAATTTTGGAAACAGGTTAAGCAAAATTAGATAGATTTCTGTTACCTTGCATTCCTGATCCTTTAAAATGTTATGTATATTGCAAGCTGCAATGAGGGATCTCATTAGGCCCTAAGGCCCTTTATACAGTATGTCTCTTGGGACGGCAGAGAGGAGCATGTTTAAAGAAATGCTGTCCTCGAGTTATCTGATAATAGAGTGCAGTGAATTCTGAGAACTTGTTCATTCCTTCTTCTTACCTTCCCTGGTGGACTCCCTGTACTGGCTTCAGTACAGCTGAGAGTACAGAAGGAACAGAGCCCTTGTCCTTGGTATGGTAAGGGGATGTGACATAGCTGACTCGAAGAACACTCATGGGGCCTCCAGGTGTTTACCTGTGGGTTGAATAGAGTGTGGGAGAGAGTGCGCAGAGAGCACCCCTGTGAAGGAAATCCTGAGCAGTGTTCCTTCACAAGCCTCTGGCTTGTTTAGAATGAGGAAATTGCAGCTTGACCTTGCAGCAGTACTGTGGTATTATGGTATTGTGATGCCTCAGAGCATCCTGTGATCCCCGTGGCTCTCACATGCACAGCCATGACTTGTTCCTTGGTTTTTGCTACCTACACTTTCCTCCTAGCTGCTTCTCCAATCATAATGATAGCTGTTGTTGGTTAAATGCCTCTTTTGTTCATTGTGCTAGTTTCTATACCGGCCTGTAGGATAAACCATGGACAATCCCCTTTACACATGAGGAATTTCAAACAAGATAGGTAACTTGCATAGGATAATACTAATTAGTGTTGAAGTTTGAGATCAGGTAGATCTGTCATCCCCCCACTGCTCCCTATGTCAGTGCTTTTTGCTTTCCAGTATTCTAGTCTGGGGCCAGGGAATCTAAAGGTGGGGTTTTATCACTGACAGGAACCTGTGGGTGGATGGTTTGCATTTATCTTTGTGCTTTTCCTTCCTAGGGATGCTGTGAAGAAGTGTTTTGCTACATGTCTTGCCTAACACGAGGGCAGCTTGACTTTGGATGACTCTATAGATGGAAGCTGGTGGACACTTTTGTAAATATCTCCCAAACCTCTGTCTTGCAGACATGTGCCTTTCATCTCACAGCAGTTGCTCGCCATCTGAACATTTGAGGGTTGCTTTTGAAGGCAACCCTAAACCCAAATGTCTGTTGCACCATAGGGGAGGTGGATTTTGTATCTCATGGAGTGGAATCTTTCTCACTTACCTGTTTCCTCTTTGGATGGTGTCCCACTGAATTTTCATAAATAAAAACCTTATTAAGCAGCAGCAGATAAGCCTTGGGAGCCAGTGATTCCACGGTGACTTCAGGCAGCCTTGTTGTAAATGCAGGGGTGCAGCAGTGAGGGACAGTGTTTTGGGGTCCTCACAGATTTATCCTTCAGCGTGGAGACCCTCACCCTGCCCACAACTTGTTTCTGCTCTGCTGTCTGGAACAAGCGATTCGCCCTCCTACCAATTGCATGTAAACTCATGGAGAGAAATGGGAAAGGAGCACTTTTTGGTGATAAGTGTTTTTAAATCTGAAGCTCTGCACCCTAGCTGTTAATTCCATACCTGACTATGAAATTTATGCGTAGCATTCAGTGCACACTCTTTTCTTTCCCTTCCCTGCATAGCTTTTTGCCTAGCTTCCTGGAACTAGATTAGAGAGAACATAGCAGCAGAAGCAGAAAACACTGTTATTTCCTTTTGGGCAAGAGCCCACAGGAGGTGAAAACTTGCTGCTTTTGGCTTTGTCTGTATGTGTGTATCTATGTGCTTTCATTATTTATAAGTGTTTGCATTAAAGCCATTTTTATTTTCCACTCTTCACTGGAGCAGGGGGGAGGAGAGAGTGGGTGGGAAGCAGAACCCAACCCCACTGCTATCAGGAAGGGGGCACACCTGCCCAGTGACCTTTAAACAGCCCAGCCTGTGTACTTGACCTGCGCTGTGGACATTGAGTGGGCACTTTGTACCCACAGGGCAGGCACATCTCAGCCTGATGCCTGGCCAGTACAGAGTGCTGTCCATGCCCATGATCCTGACTGGTCCTTGTGAGAACCTTGTGCAAAACAGCGCTTGCTATCCCACCATGCAACCAAGGCAGTCAAGGCTCAGAGAGGTTTCTAAATCCCTCTAAAGCCACACTTAATGACAAAACAGCCCTGAGCCTGGGTGCCCAGCTCTCACCTCTTTCGGACCCCATGTTCCCAGTGTGACTCTGGGGTTTGTTACTTCTGATAACTCTGTCCTGTTTTCATCATCCAAACCTGTGCCTCTTCTTTTCCTGGTCTCTTTATGCCATTGCATTGTCTCCTCCTTAGTCTCCTTCAGGAAGCTTCCTTTTGAATCTGGAGGACGTTTATCATTCCTTGGTGTTCCTTTCTGTTTAGCTTCACCTTGCTGCCTGACCTTCATTAGTTGATGACCAGAGTTCTCAGCATGCCAGGACCCCAGTGTCAAGTTTAGACACAAGTGAAGTCTCTGGCTTGCCCTGTGTGCCCCTTCCCAGGTCTGACTGGTCTCTGGCTGGTCTCTGAAGCCTCCAAACCCAAGATGGTGATCTCCTGGTTGTTTCTGTCGCTTCTTGCTGAACTTGTCTTTCTCCTGCAGTGATTGAGTCCTCAGCCTGGATGGACTTTTGTTCTTACTTGGAGAGGCTTGAGGGACCTGAGTGAGGAGCTAGTGTTACCACACCATTTCTAGGCTGCTGAGGGCATTCAGCCAGGAAAGGAAATTCTGTGCTAACCTCTGGTTTTTGTGTGTTCTTTCGCCACAGCCCAGGTACCTCTGGAAAATAGGTTAGAACTCAGATGGCCTCTGGTGGAAGAGGGGTCTGAAGGAGGCCTGGAGTACACATAGCATTGTGGCTGTGAATGTGAGTTGGAGTCAAACAGCTGAATGTTAGCTATGCTTCCTCCCCCCCCCCCCCGCCTACCCCTCCAAGGAGGGATGTCAGGTGGAGCAAGTTCATTAGCCACTGGTTCCTCGTTTTACTCATCTGCTTGAAAATAATGAGGATAGTATTTTTGCCAAATCTTTGCAGAATGTCTGTGAGCTTGTGTCAAGTGCTGTGTGTGGAGCTTGACATAGGTAAACAATAGTGAAAGGTGGATGTACTATTTAATTCCAGAAATAACCAGTGATTTGGAGCTAACAGAATGAATGTCTCTGACCATTAATATACCCAGTGCTGTGTTTTCAGTACTGCACTTGATGCCAGGCAGGATTTCTCTTCATGTTTGCAATAACTTTCCCAGATGGTCTTCCCTTCATCATTATGGACCCCTGTCCATACAGCCAGGGGTCAGTGTCAGGTCTTGCCAGCAGAGGGCAGTGCCAGCAAAGGACAGTGCTTCTTACCTTATAGCTTTTGCTTTATCCTAAATCTTGAGTCTGTGGCCATTTTGCTTAGACTTCAGTCACGACACTACTGGCAATTTTTATTAAACCTGCCGCCCCGAATTTTCAAGACCCCTAAATGTTTAATTCTGCCTCCTTATTCTTCAGTTGCTTCCCTACTTGTTTTGTTGGCTGGGCTATGGGAGGAAGAACTCAATTTCACATTTGCTGGAAGCTGTTACCAAGCAACAATGCTGATTCAGTGCTACCTAGAGAAAGGAGGAGCAGAGAATTCTAGCTTTAGACACCGTGACAAGTTAGTGGCTCTGTTTTCCTGCTCCCTGCCTTTACACTATCCTGTTCATTGCTGGGTGGAGGAGAAAACACTGCCTTTTTCAGATTGGAGGGAAGCACCTTGGCAGTTTTTGTACACAGAAAATGTGCTCGCCCAGGCTGTGCTTCGTCCTGTGTGGAAGCCTCACTAGGATACTCTGACTTGTGCCTCCTGGTGCTCTGCTCACTGTACTGGGAGCAGCAGCCCTGGGATCTCACCTCAGAGTTACTGATTTGATATTGGCTGGGCTTGTTCACTGACCTGCTCCATCCCTCCTCTTGATGGAATGTGCTTGTGGAACCTCTGCTTACCCAGCTGTTCTGTGTGACTGCGACCTAGGCTTCTGATGCTGAGACCTAGTTCCTTCTCTCAGGATCACAGATGAACCATCTCGCCTTGGGTGGGCGAATCACTTTCCAGTGTTGCATTTTTGTAACAGGTCCCAGCCCAAAAGAGTCAGTCCAGACTGTTTCCCTGTGCTTCCCTGGAAGAATTTACCAGAGAGACTAGGTAATCAGCAAGGCTTTGTTAGAGAGGCATGTAGGAGGAGTCAGTGTGGGAAAGGAGAATTTAGCCTGGGCCCTTAAAGGGAGCAAGGAGGAGATATTTAAAGGGGAAGACCATGAGTCTGGGTGAAGGAGAACAGGATCTTTGTTCTGGGTTGGGCAATACCTGGGCATGTGCAGAGGTGGGCACATGGATTCTTGGCCCTCTCCCTCCAGGGAGTCCTCTGTAGTGCTTGCTGTCTATCATGGCACCTCATAGTGTGGAAGGCCGTATGATGTAGGGCTCGGCAGCCCATGATTTACTCTACCTGTTCAAATAGTACTCAGGATAACTCATCCTACCAGTTCAAAACTTCTTTTACTTAGGTTGTCGCATTTTCACTGAGTCATTTTTCTTGGTGCTTGCAGCTTCTCTTCATCATTCTTGTATGTGACTTGGTGGAATATGTGTCTGAGAGCAACCTGCCTCTCACTCTCATGAGGTATAAGAAATAAAATCATGAAATGCATCTAAATAAGATGACTTTTGGCTACTTCCGTTGGAAAAGATAATTAAGAAGTGGGCCATACCCTTAAAAAATGATTTGGGGGACACTGCTTTGGGTGCTTACATTCTTACTAGCTCACTGACAGTGAGCTAGCAAATGCTGAGACCTTGTGGAATGAATTAGGAGACTGAAGTACAGCCCTGTGGCTGTGCAGCTTCCTTTTCTTCTCTTTCCTCACATAACTTGTAACTCAAGTTAGCTGCAGAATTACAAATACTTTAACATTCACAACTTGTCCTTAAACCCCATTGTCAGCTAATGAAGTAAAAAAAAAAAAAAATCAGTGTTTGTTTTTTAAAGCCATTTTGCTAATCTTTGGCATAATTTTTTAAATTTCAAGAGTTTTGGATACTTTTTAAAGACAGTTTCTTTACAAATAGTATTTTTATAATAATAAGTAGCTCTTCGACTGACCTTAGATACAGATTTGCATCCATATAACTCTTGATCAGATGTTAGCAAAGGAATTTTGAAAATTTTTACAAAGTCTTATTTAAAAGGTATGTGACTTTCTAGTACCTCCTAATCCATAATTTCATAAAATTCTGGCATCTTAAGGGTTTTTAGCTGAACAAAGAGGAAAGTGCTGCACTATTTATCAGCTCACTCAGGCTGGACTGTTCAGCTCCACATTTTGCTTATTTCTGGTTTTGCCCCAATTGCATAGGTGACAGTCCCATGTCCCTGATGTTCTTCAGCTTTGCTCTTGGTGCTCAGGTGCCTGTGACATGGCCTCCTAGGACATTGCAGCGTCTCCCTCTCTGGCTTTTGATGAAGCCAGTGAAGTAACCTGGAGTAGGGTCTGTGCTATTGCAAATTGAAAAAATAAAATGACAACAGGAGTTGGTACGTTGACAATGTGCTTTAGACATACACAAACATTTTCTTTAGCTCAGATAAGCTGAAACTAGGGGAGAGACAAAACAGGAGGAACATGACTCTTTGAAATGAAAAGTCAATCTACAGTATTAATAATGAACAATACTGATGGAGATAGCACAACAAAATAATGTCACATCTAATGAATCCTGTTCCCTCAAAAGCTAATGTCAGGGACATATGTTCTCTGGTATAAATGACTACTTAGACTTAACATCTTTGTGAGACTTCCTGTAGAACCTGGTTGAGACTGGTATGTGGGCACAGGTTGGTCTTTGCCTGATGAACTTCTGTCCTGCAAGGGGAGTTACTTGGATCTTGTTCTGGGTAAGGAAACTTGTATTTATGTAATAATCCTAGAGGAGAACCAGTATTTGTGTAATAATTCTGAAGGAGAATTAATTCTTATATTCAAGTATCTGCTCTTCCTGAAAATAGTTTTGTTTTTGCCTTCTTCAAAATATGTGCTTAGTTTGCCTTTGAACAGGGACAGGAGAGATAAAAGACTGTGCTCTTCCCTTTTGCCATTTCTGTACATTCTGATTGTGAAGCTGGGGGTAAGGATGTTCAAAGCCCAAGGGGAGTTCTTCTGCTTTCAGCACATTATGCCTGTTCTAAGAGATTGAGCTTTTAAGACTGCTAAAACATGGATCAATTTTTGTAATTGTATAGATACTCAGCTGACTTTGAATGCTGCTGATTGCATAATTTACTTTTTTGTATCCGAAAATATATTCTGTGTGCTACTTTTCCTATCTTGAGATACTATTTCATACAATAAATATTGTATTCTTTGTACTAATTCATTTCCAAGGGAAAGAATTTTGCTGTTAATTTTTTTTCTCGAAAAATCTCATAAAATCTCACTTTTTTCTTCAATAAAATATAGCATTATGATCTTTTATAAATCTAGTATTGTCTCTTCATTTTATTTTTCACTCAGCCAAATGAAAATTCTGTGACTACCAGAGAACTCCATGTCTTCAACATAAATTTTTAATATGTATGTACATACATTTTCAGCACATAAGATGGTTTTTGAGCTAGTTACATTATGTTGTTGTTCTCTTTTTTCAAATGACCTAGAACTTAACAGTGGTCTAGGGAAAGTTCTGAAGTTTTTTTTAAAGATAAGTTTCAAATTCTTATTTTAGAATGTTGTTGCATACTTAGCTGGTCTAATTGCCTAGTATAAACTAGGTCATATAATTAGTAAAAAGTTATTCATAACATTTCCTCAATCTTTCAATGTCTGTGGGATTTGTAGTTATGCTCCTTCTTTCTACAGATTCTAGCAGTTTTTATTTTTTCTGTGTTAATTTTTTCAGTTTAGCTTGTGGTTGTCAGTGTTATTGTTTTAAAGACAACCCAATTAGGAAAAATTGAAACACATATTTAACAACAAAAATACATGATGCTGGTGAGACACCAGAAGTCACTGACATCAGCACCAGGCCTCTGGGAGGGACTCTTCCCTGTGCAGCCTCTGCCGCAGATCCAGGGAGCCACCCCCTTCAGCCAGGTTCGTGAGGGAACCTGCCTGACCTGGGTGAGACGCTGGAAGTCACTGGTGCTGGCACAACTTGCAAATTACTAAACTAAACTACAGATGTACTTTATATCTGGAAAACGTTACTATCAGCATGCCGACTAACACCAGATCCATGGTTTCTCAATATGTAGAACAAATTAGAAAGCAAAACACAGTAAGGAGAAAAGCTGTAGACATGCATGCAAACCCTACAGGAAATAATCCATCACCACCAAAGAAAAGACAATCTCCAGAAAACACCAAGGAAAACATTGAAGAAATGATGTGTATCTCAGACAAAGATTCCAACATCAACATGTTAAATGCACTCCAACAAATAAGAAGAATCAGAAAAAAAGGGAAAACAGAATGATAGAAGCATTTAATGCACTAAGGGAAGAAGTAGAAACATATAAAAAAGAAAGCATCAATATGTATAACCTAATCAATGAACTGAAGAATGAAAATGAATACCTAAAATTGAAATTGAAAGAGAGTCAAGATTTAAGGGTTGCAATAGATGAGCTCAAAAATGCATGGAAAAGCCATGGAAGCAGATTAGATGAGATAGAAGAATGAATCAGCACACTTGAGGATATAGAAATAGGACAAAGAAAAAGAGAAAAACAAGAAGACTGAAGACAAGCTCAGAGATATATCAGATTCCTTAAAGAAACATAAGAGTAATAGGAATCCCAGAAGGAAAGGAGTCATGGGAACTGAAAGGCTTTTCAGTATAATAGAGGATAACTTCCAAAACCTGAAGAAAGAAATGAAAATAGACATACAGGAAGCCAAAAGGACACCAAACTACTTTAATGAAAGAAAAGCCACAGTGACACACATCATTGTAACACTTCCAAGAACCCAAGATAAGGAGAAAATAATGAGAATGGCTAGAGAAAAGAAACAGATAACCTACAAAGGAAAATCCATTAGACTGACCTCAGATTTTTCTGGAGAGACACTCCAGGCAAGGAGAGAATGGAGTCACATCTACAAAAAACTCCAAGAAAAATGTGCCAGCCAAGAATACACTACGCTGCCAAGCTATCCTTCCTCTATGAAGGAAAAGTAGAACTTTCTCCGATAAGCAAAGTCTCCAGAATTTGCTACCATTAAACCCCTACTCCAAGAAATTTTGCAGGAGGCCTCAAGATCAAAACCATATGAAGAACAAATACAAAACAAACAAACAAAAAACCCCAAAATAAACCCCAAAATGACCACCAGGAAACTGTTAGAATCACATGCATTAATAATCACCCTAAATGTCAAAGGCCTAAACTCAGCAATCAAAAGCGAAGAGTTACAGACTGGATGAGAAAACAGCACCCAACATTCTGCTGCCTCCAAGAAACACATCTGATCTCTAAGGATAAGCATAGACTGAAGGTGCAGGACTGGAAAACTAGACTGCAAGCAAACGGCCCCCACAAGAAAGCAGGGGTTGCCATTATATCAGACAGAACAGACTTCAAATTAACAAAAGTAACAAAAGATAAAGATGGCCACTACCTAATGGTTAAAGGATCAATCCACCAAAAAGACATAACAATAATCAACATATACGCACCTAATGAGGGAGCACCAAAATTCATAAAACAACTACCAGTAGAACTGAACTCAAATATTGTTGAGAATACATATGTGGTAGCAGATTTTAACATGCCACTCTCAACAAAAGCCATCAACAAAACAGCAACTACACAAAGACACAAAAACTTTAAAGAGCTAGATCAAATGGACCTAATAGATATATACAACACACTGCACCCCCAAGGAAAAGAATACACTTTCTTTTCAAATGCACATGGTTCATTCTCTAAAATTGATCATATATTAGGCCACAAGACAAACCTGAACAAATACACAAAGATTAAAATAATACCAACCTTTTTCTCTGATCATAAAGGCATCAAATTCAAAATCAACAATGAAAAGAAAATAAGGATAGTAAACACAACATGGAGACTGAACAATAGGCTCTGGAAGATCACTGGGTAAAAGAGGAAATCAATGAAGAACTTAAAACCTACATGAAGGTAAATGACAATGATGACACAATGACACAGCAAAAGCAGTATTAAGAGGAAAGTTCATAGCAATACAGGCCCAAATAAAAAGAATTGAAACAGCCCAAAGAAATACTCTAATCTCCCAACTTGAGGACTTAGAAAAAGAGCAACAAAAAAAATCCAAAACCCAGCAGAAGACAAGAAATGATAAAAATAAAAGCAGAGATTAATGAAATAGAAACCAAAAAGACCATCAAGAAGATAAAACCAAAAGCTGGTTTTTTTAAAAAATAAATAAAATTGATAAACCCCTTGCAAGGTTTACAAAGAAAAGAAGAAAGAAAACTCAAATAAACAGGATCATAAACAAAAAGGGAGATATTACAACAGACCCAGCAGAAAATCCAAAAGATAATTAGAGACTACTATGAACATCTATATGCAAACAAATATAGCAACCTGGAAGAGATGGACAAATTCCTAGAACAATACAGTCATCCAAAATTGAACAAAGAAGAATTAGAAAACTTAAACAGGTAAATCACAAGCAGTGAAATTGAGGTAGTCATTAGAACTGTCCCTAAAAACAAGAGCCCAGGTCCAGATGGTTTCACAAATGAATTCTACCAAACTTTCAAAGAGGAACTAACACCAGTCTGTTAAAACTCTTTCAAAAAATTGAGAAAAAAGGAAAGCTACCAAATACCTTCTATAAGCATACATTATACTAATTCCAAAACCAAATAAAGATAGTGCAAAGAAAGAGAACTATAGACCAATCTCCCTAATGAACACAGATGCAAAAATTCTAAACAAAATCCTGGCAAACTGAATCCAACATTGCATAAAACGGATCATCCATCATGACCAAGTGGGATTCATCCCAGAGGCACAGGGATGGTTCAACCTCTGAAAATCAATCAACATAATCCATCACATCAACAAAGAGAAAAACAAAAACCATATGATCATATCAATAGATGTGGAAAAAGCATTCAATAAAGTTTAGCATTCTTTCATGATGAAAGCTCTGGAAAAAGTTGATATAAAAGGAACATACCTGAACATAATAAAAGCTATATACGACAGACCCACAGCAAATATCATCCTCATTGGGGAAAAACTGAAACCATTTCAATTAAGTTCTGGAACCAGGCAAGGATGCCCACTTTCTCCACTCCTTTTGAACATAGTTCTGGAAGTCCTAGCTAGGGCAATAAGGCAAGAGAAAGACACAAAAGGAATATGAATAGGAAAAGAAGAAATAAAGCTATCATTATACACAGATGATATGATACTTTATGTAGAGAATCCAGAAAAATCGACAGAAAAGCTGATTGAAATAATAAACCAATTCAGTAAAGTAGCTGGATACAAAATCAACACACAAAAACAACAATATTCATATATGCTAAGAATCAATCAGAAGAAGAAGAAATTTTGAAAAAACACCCCATTTACCATTGCACAAAAGAAATCAAATACTTGGGAATAAACCTAACAAAAGAAGTAAAAGACCTATGCAAATAAAGCTATAAAACATTCTTAAAAGAAATAGAAGATGATGTTAAAAAATGGAAAGACATTCCCTGTTCATGGATCAGAAAAGTCAACATTATCAAAATGGCCATACTACCAAAGGCAAATACAGATTCAATACAATTCCAGTAAAGATCCCAATGACATATTTTAAAGATATAGAACAAAAATTACTGAAATTCATATGGAACAACAAAAGACCCCGAATAGCCAAAACCCTTTTGACAAACAGAAGAGAGAATGGAGGTATTACTATTCCAGACTTCAAACTATACTACAAAGCCATAATACCTAAAATAGCATGGTACTGGTACAAAAACAGACAAACAGAACAATGGATCAGAATCAAATACCCAGAAATAAAATCACACATATATGGTCAACTAATCTTTGACAAAGGGGCAAAAAACATACTCTGGAACAAGGATAGCCTCTTCGGTAAATGATGCTGGGAAAACTACATCAAAACATGTAAAAAAATGGACCAGGACAACACCCTCACACCCTGTACAAATATTAACTCAAAATGGATAAAGAACCTGGAAGTGAGACCTGTAACCATAAAATACATAGAAGAAAACCTGGGCAAAACCCTTCATGAATTTCACCTCAGAAATCCATTTCAGGAAACAACTACGGCTGACAAGAAAATGAAGGAAAACATAAACAGCTGGGACTATATCAAACTAAAAAGTTTCTGTACAGCAAAAGAGACAATAAACAAAACTAAAAGAAACCCAACCAAATGGTAGAAAATTTTTGCCCTCCAAACAAGTGACAGGGGTCTATCACAAAGATCCACAAAGAGCTCCTACAGCTCAACAAAAACAAAGCCCAAACCCAGTCAAAAAATGGGGAAAAGAACTAAAAAGACACTTCCCCAAAGAGGAGATACAAATGGCTAATGAAAAAAATGCCCCACATCACTAATAATCAGGGAAATGCAAATTAAAACCACACTGAGATACCATGTTACATCAATAAGTATGGCTTATATAAATGAAATGAACAACAACAAGTGCTGATGCAGATGTGGTAAAAAATGAAATCCGCTTACACTGCTGGTGGTAGTGCAAACTGGTCCAGCCACTATGGAAGACTGTTTGGAGGACCCTCAATTGAAAGTGGAATTACCATTTGACCCAGCAATCCCACTACTGGGAATCTACCCAGAGGACATGAAAACACTAATTCAAAAGGACACCTGTATGTGCATGCTTATCGGAGCTCTGTTTACAATTGCCAAGATTTGGAAACAAACCAAATGCCCCAAAACAGACGATTGGCTAAAAAAAATGTGATACATATACACGATGGAGTGCTACGCATCAACCAAGGAGGACAAACACATGTCATTCACAGCAACATGGATGGAACTAGAAAGACTCTTATTAGCAGAAATAAGCCAAAAATAAAAGGAGTAATACAGGATGGTCTCACTTATTTGATGGATATAGGGAAAAACAAATGAATAAGAAAAAATAAAAACAACCAATGGGACTGAACAATGGAGCGAGAGAGGAGGAGGGGGAAGAAGGGGGGGGAGGCGAAGAGCACAAAAGATCAGGATGGTTATCAGGTGTTAGCAAAGTGGGAAAGCCCCAGGGTACACAATAATGCAATAATGTAATATAAATATAAATACACATATATATGTAAATTTAAAAAATTTTAAATAAAAAAAAGAACAACCATCACAGAGATAGTTGACATTCTCTGTGGATATCTCTTCTATCCTATTCCCCATTATACATTCCCAGAAATAATAATTAGTACACTGGATTTGATGTTTGCCATTCCAGTGGTATTTGAAACTTTTAAGTCACACATCAGTAAATAATATATTATTTTGCATGGTTATAATTTTGTAATTATGGTATTGTAATATGTATACCTATCTATGTAACTTGCTTTCTTCCCCCCCCCAAATTTTAAAAATATTAAAAAAATAATCTCCTAACTAGGATATTGGAGAACATTCCCATTTGTTACTTCTATTATTGTATCCAAATTTCAAGTTTTCTTAAAGTTTTAAAACTTTTAATATTTGTCATATTGATATCTTGTTGTATCCTAATTTTCTTTTATTTATATGTTCTAAGCCTGAAATAAACTGTATAGTTTTAAAAAAAAAAAACATGATGCCAAAACTGCATCTAATACTGTATTTGTTATATGAAGTTAAACTCAATAGTAAAACTCAATTCTTGACCATAAAGGTGCATTCTTATGTGATAAAATAATAAAAAGTGAGAAAGTTATTTGCATAAAAGTAAATAGTGGTTATTTTGGGATACATGGAGGAATTAGTGAGTAGGAAGGAGACTCTGGTATCTGGCCAGTTCTTATTTCTTAATTAAATGGTATTTACACATTGTTCAGCTAATAAATCATTTTCACTGTATGTGCATATGCACTTTTGTTTTGTGCTGTTTTTTATAATAAAAGTACATTTTGGTTTTGTTAATTTGCACTATTGAATGTCTTATATAATTGATTTTTTTTACCTCATTTCTTTCTTTATATTTAACTTTGGTTGCAACTTACTCTTTTAGGCTTTACAGTAGAGGATAAGTAACTTATTTTTACATCTTTTTTTTTTCTATTGTAGGTAAATGCTGTAAATTTCCCTCTTAGCAGTGCTTTTGCTGCATCCCACAATTTTGATGGGATATATTTTCATTTTAATTCATTCAAAATATTTTCTATTTCCCTGCTATTTCTCCTCTGACCCACTGATTACTCAAAGGTGTGTTTAATTTTCGAATATTCTGAGGATTTTTCATATATTTATTGTTGATTTATAATTTAATCCTATTATTGTTAGAGAACATATTCTAAATGATTTTAAACCTTTTTTAATTGTACTAGGACATGTTTTTATGGCCTAGGATATACGTTATCTTGGGGGAGGCTCCAAGTGTATTTGAAAAGAATGTGTATTTAGTAATCAGGGGACTCAATTTCTCTACATTTTTCACCTCACCAACACTTATTTTCTGTTTTATTGTTGACTTTTTGGAAAAATATTAGCCCTCCTATTGAATGTGAGGTGACATCTTGATGTATTTTAATTGCATTTCTCTAATGATCAATGACAGTGGGCATCTTTTCATGCACTTATTGGTCACTTGTATCTATCTTCATTGGGAAATATTTATTTGCATTCCTTAATCAGATTTGAGATGGATATTTTGTTATTGTTGTTGAATTTTAGACTTCATTCTGGATAATAATCTCTTATTAGATATATAATTTGCAAATATTTTTCCCTTTCTTTGGGTTACCTTTTACCAACTGTGCCTTTTAAAAAAAAATTATATATATATATATTTCACATCATTGTGATCCCCAGGGGTCACCCATCACCTCCCCTCCCTGGCCACTCCAGCTGGCTTCCCCCCACACCACCCCCAGTTGTGTACTTTCATTTGGTTGTCCGTATATTAGTGAAAGCATTTGGTTTCTGTCTTTTTCCTTCCGACTTGTTTCTGCCAATATGATTTCTTCTAAGTACATCCATGTTACCAAAAAATCGTCAAATTTGTCATAAAAATATGGAATGCTTCACGAATTTGTGTGTCATCCTTGCGCAGGGGCCATGTTAATCTTCTCTGTATCATTCCAATTTTAGTATATGTGCTGCTGAAGCAAACATCCAACGGTGCCTTTTGATGCACAAAACTGTTGAATTTTTATGAAGTCAAATTTGCCTTTTTTATTATCTGTGCCTTCGGTGTGATAGACAAAAATCACTGCCAGATCTGATGATATGAAACTTTTGTCCTGTTTTTACACTTTTGGTTTGGGTGTTGAATCCTCTGAGTTCATTTTTGTATGTGGTTTTAGGTTAGAATTCAACTACATTCCTTTGCGTGTACTTAATACAGCTTTTAGAGCACCAATTGTTGAAAAGACAATCCTTTTCCTGTTTTATGATTTTCCCTGTTGAATGGTTTTGAGTAAGTATCGAAATTACAAAGAAATTACTCCAGCTTTGTTGTTTTCCAAGACTGTTTTCACTCTAAAAGTCCTGTCACATTTCATGAGTTTTTGGATGGGTTTTTCTACTTTTGCAAAACTAAAACTGTCATTTGGATTTTGATAGGGATTGCATTAAATCCTGTAATTCATTTGCACAATGTTACCATTTATGTCTTCTTTTAATTTCTTTATGCAATATTTTGTAGTTTTCATTGTACAAGGCTTTCCCCTCCTTGATTAAGTTAATTTCTAGATATTTTATTCTTTTTTGTTTTATGAGTTTTTTTAATGGGTCTTTTAGATCTAGTTGGTTTAACATGTTGTTCAAGACCTTTATTCCCTTATTTCTTCTGGTTGTTCTGTCCATTATTGCCATTGGGTATTGATGTCTTCAACTAATATTGTAGAACTATGTATTTCTCCCTTTGTTTCTGTCAGTTTTGTTTCATATACTTTTATGATCTGTCATGGGGTATATAAATGTTTATAATTGTTCTTTTTTTACTATATTTAGACTTTTATTGAGTATATTAATGTATAAATATTAACACCACTGTGTCAATTATTATATACTCTGCATTTTTTGTTATCATATAACATTCTTCTCTTGAAAGTTATAAACATTCAAAAATTTCCCAATTTCCAAAATAGTTACAGCAGGAAGATTCTGCCAAGTGAGACGTCTAGACGGGGAGAGGGATCCAGTCCCACTCCTCCAACTTCCCAGAATCCTCCTCAACAGTCCCTCATCTTTGTACTTTTTCCATCTAGGAAGTTAGTTTTGTGATGATTGGTGTATTTGGAAGACAATCTGTCTCTTTCCACTTGACTCTTGTTATTTAGTTTTCTGTATTTTACTGTGTTGTACTTGAATGTCAGTTTCTTTTATTATCTATTTAGAGTTTTTAGGGCTTTATGAAATGTTACTTCAATATCTTTCATTAGTTTTGAAAAGATCTTAATCACTATCTCTTCAAATATTGCTTCTGCTGCATTGTTTTCCTTCTTTCCAAGATACTAATTTATACAATAGACAGTCATATTGTATTGTTTCTATCTCTTGCCCTCTTTTCTGTGTGCCTTTGTGCTTTAATTCTTTCATTTCTTCATCTTTCATTCTAGATTCTATCTTCTACTCTCTTCTAAGTATTTGTTGTTCTGCTGTGTCTAATACACTAGAATCTATGCACATTTAGTACTTAATTTCATTTATATTTCTAGGTCTAAAATTTATATTTATTTTTAAAAGGTTTCAGTTTTCTGCTGAAAGTTCCCTACACAAATTTTGTCTCCGAATAATTGTCAGCCTTTAACATGCCCGTTAAATCCTTATCTGAAACCCCTGTAGTTCCATGTCTAATATTTTTACATGTTTATCCTTTTCATTCATGTGGGGTCTCTTCTTTTAGCAAGTTTCAAATACACCATTCTTTGCCATCTTTTGGTTCTCTGATGTCTTCAAGCAGATGATTATATTTCATTCAGATTTTCTATTTACCCTCAGCACAGGGCTGGTTAAATATATTTAGTTTGCTATTAATAAAAGCAAAATGAGATTTCTTCTGCCCTAAACACAAATCGTCTTTTAGTACTTTTAATAATGCTTAAGTTTATGAATTAAAGGATTTAACCCCCTTCCCTGTTTTATTTTGATATTTTTTCCCATCTAAAAGCTTCTACATTTTTCCCCTTATTTGGCTTCTTTCTAGTTCTATCAAAGTTAAAAGCAAAAGTAAACAAGGTTAAGTATTGACTACACCTATGGAGGTGGGGCAAGATTTGTTTTCATTTTTTTCTACCTTCCTCATAACAACAATAACTTGTCGAACCAGCTTAGAAATATTTTGTTTGGAAATTTAATATTAGAAGGTGCCACTATATTTAATACTTTAGGTAAAATCCTCCAGTTGTACTTTTTAAGCTCCATTCATATGAATATATATTTTTTCTATTTTATACAATTCTCTTTATATTTACATGTATATATATATATAATTGATAATCAATAAAAATCTGTTTTTTTCCTAAACTGTTTAATGGAACTCATTTCATGCTTCTATTTCTGAAGTCATGTTTATTTAGCTAACTCACAAACAAGGGGAAGATGTTGACTTCTAAACAGAACATTAAAAAATTTGATTTAAGATAGGTAATAATGTCAACCTAAGGGCAATATAACAAGACCATTACTAAGTTCCTACATTGAAATATTTGATTTTCTAAATAAACAGAAATCTAAATTGTGCAACTGAAGGAATTAAACTAGGGAATAAAGGGACATGTCAAATAATGAGGTCCCTGAGGGTCAAATATGAAGCTACTTTATTTCAATGCATTCCTAAACATTTTCCAAGAGGAAGTACAGTGTATAATAGAAAAATTAGTGTCTTATTCACCTGTAATGTAAAAATGCTGAACTGATGTAAAGTGCAGGAAAATCCAACCAAATCTTTTGAATCAGTAGAAAGATGGTATATGACTAAGTACATAGAAAAAAATGCCCAAACTCTCTTTGTGTTCATGGGCTCCAGTTTTCCATTTACAATGTTTAAAAGGACTTCAAAGTGCCTTGTGGGTATTGGGAAGAAAGTAGTGGGTACTGTAAGAAAGCAGATAATACATCTATGATGTTTAGAACCAAAACACTGGGTACAAATACAATGGTTAAATTCCAGAAAGCAAGGCTGGAACTAGGCATGACTTAGTGTACCCTGGGGCAAATGAACAAAATTGGCATAAAAAAGGGTTGAAGTATTTAGGATAGAAAAGCAAACCAGCACTGAAAAACTCTATTATAATGGAGAAGATGGGAGTCAAAAGAGAAAGTCAACACAGGTGGCCCACCAAATACTTAAGTCTAAGAGCAGAAGTGACTTGAAGATCACAGGAGCCATTTTAGAGTTAAGTTTAGAGGCTGTGTGTGGTAGAGTGGGTTTGGCAGCAGATCCAGGTGGTCTATATTATCATCCTCCTTTGCCAGGGGCAATGTAGCTGCCAATTCATTTGTTCTCCCCATCCACTGCAGTACAACTCCCATAAGACCTCTTCTTCGTTGTCGTCTCAATGATCTTTTCCAGATGTCTCTTCTATGACTTTTAGGATGAAATGATCAATGGCTTACACTTTAAATGACTAGTCCTTTTGGTCTTCATGATCTGGCCTCTACCTGCATTTGCATCTTCATTTTGTACAGGTAATCTCTCCTCATGTCATGCTCTCTTGCTGTATGATTTTTGCAATTGTCATTTCATCTGATTATGTATTTTTCTTTGCTATTACCTTCTACTTACCTTTCAGATTTTGGTGTAAACCTTGCTTTCTCAAGGAGGACCCCTGCACCTCCCTAATTTAGTGCTGCCATCCTTTGCTCACCGAGTTCCATGTGGGCTATGCTGGTATTGGATCAGCTCAGCACTTAGCATATCCCTAAAGCAAAAAGGCACTGGGGATGCATTTGCTGAACAAATGAGAGAATAAACAGGCAGAGGACTTCCAAAGAAACAGGCCATCTTTGACTTGGAGACATATTTTATTTTCCCCATGGAATTGAAGATCTTCTGATTGATGCCTTTGGATTGTTAGAACCTTCCCATTTTCTCAGCTCCTTAACTCTATCAACCTTCACTTGTCTTGTCAGCATGTTTGTGTGCCTGGTTCAATGATGCAGGGATGTGATAGATGTATAACGGGCAGATTTAGGAGGGACAAGAATCCTTAACATTGTCAACATAGAAGGACAGTCATAACCCTACCCCAGTGTTGTTCCTTTTGATCACATCAGGGAGTTAACTGGGAATTTAGAAGGATATTGTCTAGCCACTCAAGGAAGATTTTATTTTGGAAAGTGATGTTTCTGATGAAAAAAAAAAATACGTTATTTAGGAATCTGACAAATAGTGGATAGCCACTGGCTTTGTAAAATCTAACCTTTCAGACAGGATGAGCTGAAGGCATGGGTGGGTATATTACAAAGCTCTTTTGACACTGCATTGGAACTGACCCCAGACATTAATGAAAGGGTAATCCTTCCTAAGTCACCCCAAAGCTAGTAATCCCCAGGGCTGTATGTTGGTGTTAAAAAAGAAAGGTTGGAGCAGCTGTCTTTTTGTTCCATTTAATTATAATCAAGTAGCTGGGTGAGTGTTAATTTCCTGGTGGCACTGGAGGTGGGTGGTGAAAGGTGTCAGGTTTTTGCAGGTCGTGGGGACTGAATGTGCAGACATGGATTCTGTCCTATGAGTGCCCAGGGCCAAGCACTGTACTGGGGAGCTCAGGTTGCGTGGCTTTCAATTTCTGCCCTTTGAGTCCAAGACATAGGTTGCTGTGTGCCAGAGGACACAGTGGCACTATCAGGTGTCAGCTAGACTGCACACCTTAATTAACACCCCTGGCCCCACCTTCCAAATGGCAGCAGGGCAGCTGCAGGCTTGTGAGACAGAACTTCATTAAGTCATCATCAGTCAGAAGAGAACATTGAGCCCTCTTCATGCCTCCAGCAGCGTTCAAGACCAGAGGTCAGAGAATGACTGTCTACTTTTCTCAGCATCCAGTTCCAAACAGTGAGGTTGGATATATTCACAGACAGTTTGGGAGCAGCACACCACGTTTGGAAATGAATATCCCTGCTGGTGGGCAATGTGGAATGCCATTGCTTTGGATTCTTCTCTTGTGTTCTCTCCCCTGGTGATGGTCCTGTCACCTGTGCTAGACACCTGAGTACTGTTATAATGGCTTCTTTCTAGTAGCTATAACCAGTAGTCCCCATTCCATGGACTCTGTCTTTGGAAATAACACTCATGTTGGCGACCTCTCCTTGCTGATTGTGCCTGCCCTGCTATCCCCTGCCACTCCCGCCTCTTACTCTCCAGCTTCCTGCTTTCCAGCAGCCCATTGCTTTTCTGTCCACTTTCCACATTCTCCAATGCTCTCTTCCTAAAATGCCAGTCTCATCAGGTGTCAACTTAAAATGATCCAATGACTCCTTTTTTTTTTTTTTGAGACTAGGTCTTGCTATTTTTGCCCATGAAACCACAGGCTTATGTTATCCGGGATACCACAGACTCAAGCAATCCCCAGCCTCAGCTTCCCAGGTAGCTGGGATTACAGGTGCGCAATGTCACGCCCAGCTATATATTTTTTGGAACTAGGTCTTGCTACGTGTCCCCGGTGGAACTCAAACTGAGATCCCTGGCCCCGGCTGTGGCTACCTAGGCTGCCGCTTACAGGCATGCACCACCATGCACGGTGATTCAATGACTCCTAATCACCCAGAGCAGCTTTTGCTAAATTTGTCATCTTCTAACCACCTTTGTGAGGACAACTTTTACCTTTACTGTTGCTTCATTAATATTTTACTTTAAATAAATTTTTTTGTTTTATTTTTCAGTTTTACTTTTTCTTGTCCTAAGAAATACTATCCTTCCAGGACATGGCTTCAACTGTCAGCCACATTTCTCTATTATAACAACCAAGGTCTGTCCAGGTTTTAAAAAATTATTTCCTTTCTAATCTAATTTTCATGGGTCATATTCCTTGATGTTATTTGAATACTTTAGGTTTTTATACCTTCTAACCAGTCAATGGAATATTCCTCTTGTGCCCACAGCAAATTTCTGCCCTTTCAAAACTCAGCTGAGGTGTCCTCTGCTCCACACAGGTGTCCCTGGTGCCCCTTAGGCCACTTCCCTTCTAAACTTCCATTGCGGGTAACTTGCCAGTCTCCCTGCTGGGATCCCCAAAGTCAGATGGGCTGGCGTTCCAGAATATGTGGCCTGAACGATTGAAACCATGCAGAGTGGTCACACCCATCTTTATCACAATCACATTTTTGTGAAATCAGAGGATGGCTAAGAAATCTCGAAGATTCCTATTTAGCTCCTCCAATCTGAGGACAAAGAGACAGCCCGGTGAATCATATGCTGGTGCAACCATAACTGTGATGGGGCCAGGGGTCACTCCATTATTTACTTCTTTCAGTGTTCCCAGTATGTCAGTCTCCTCTTGACACTGTGGGGAGGTGGGTGCATCTGGCTCCACCCCTGAGGGGCAGTGCCACACAATGGGGCCTCTTTCCTGGTTCTGCTGTGACCTGCTGCCCACCAGCCAGGTCTGTTGATGTCCATAACTAAGAGGGCAGCTCTGCTTGATGTTAGTCTGAGTTTTGGGTGTGTGTGTGTGTGTGTGTTAATTGACCTGATCTGGTGAAAGTGTAGCATTCCCTGAATCAGATAATATATGACTTAAGACATCCTAGTTTTATTATTTGTCATTTATTTTTTGTTTTTATATTTTTAGATATATGAATGGAAAATTATTTTTTCACAATTTTTAGTGAAGTAGCTTTCGGTTATCTCAAAGAAGAAAAATGTCTCAAAACTAAAAATGACAAAGTATCCACACTAAATACTAGTTCTCTCTTAAAAATGTTTTAATATGATTATGATGCCTCTAAAATTATTTAGTTACGTTAGCATGTTTTTTTTCTTAATGTCTATTCCTTATATCTTGACTTATTAAAGCACAAATCAAGCAATACTGATAGCGGGCCTGCCATGTACTGATCAATATGTTTTATGGTGTTAAAGTAACATGAATTTATGATTTTGGGGGCAAAGCAATTACAGACTTGATCCTAAAATGCAGATATGAGGCTCTCTCTTTAAATATTGATGATATGGCATTGAATCACATATTGTCCAAAATTTACTCTAAGATTTCAGAGATTATTGTGCTATAATGAAACCTGACACGAGAGAAAGGAGTGATTTATTTCTAAAATTCTTGACCAGAACCTCTACTTATAAAATACATCAGGTACACCAACAAGAGGTAGTAATCCCTGTATAGTATATTAGTATATCACATTGGAGGTGTTTAATATATCTCCATCAATCTGTCTGTCTGTCTGTCTATCTATGCCACCCGCTTGAGAATCAAAAGAGCAAAGGACCTCTTTCTCTCAGAGTGTTCCCTGCTGGTCACTGCTAATCTTTGATACTCTCTACTCACACACTCTACACACACACACACACACACACACACACACACACATATTTATATATATAATAATTGACCCCTTGCTAGTAGGTAAAATAAAAATTATTATTATTATTTTACCATCAATAGTTATTGGGGGAACTGCTAGATTGTTAACTGAGGAATATGGCGGCTCTCTGCCTGCCTCTGTCTATACACCTATCTCTTACCTAAACCTAGCCCTTTCAAAATGCAGTTCTCTGCCACCTGTGTCTATATGGGAGTTTCTTTTTCCTTAATAAATTTGCTGTCTATTGGTGACAAAAACAAGCAAACAGCATCATTTTGACCAGGGATTTTGAGTTGTACTTTTAAAGTTTTTACATCTATTTTTAAGAATATAAGACAACTTTCCCATCTCTTATTTTCTGAGGAGAGTTTCCACGATGGCTTGATATAGAATATGTAAAAGAGAACCATGACTGAAGGATGGGCAGTGGGGCTGGGGAACACATGATGGGGCATTCAGACAGATCTGACAGAATCCTCACTCAAAGTCATCATCAACAGTTGTGTGTGCAGTTGAAGATGTTTGGAGATAGAGAAGTTTATAAGCTGTCTGCTCTGAAGGATGTTGCTGATCCCTCTGCGTGGTGTCCTACCTTCCTTCTGAATCTGTTTGTTTTACTCGCATAGTTTGGTGCTGATCTCTTCATGAATTCCAGCCTACCACTGATATTTGTCAGTCCCCAGTCACACAACTGCAGTCCCAGTTGTTGTTCCTTCACTTTTCTCCTGTTTTGGGTACTCTGCTTCCAAAGCTTCATGTTCTGGTCTCTTTTACTGGTTTACTTCTTTGTTTTACTTATGGATTTTCCCTAACAACTTTGGAAAAGTGCACCTGGGAGGTAGAATTTTTGATAGATCTGGTAGATCTGAAAATGATAGATAGATAGATCTGATAGATCAGAAAATGCCTTCTATAATTCACACTATTCCTTCACACTAATGCCTTCTATTCTTCACAGTACATAGTTCGCAACAGTATAGGATTCTTGATTTATAATATTTTTCCATCGCAGTAGTAAAAGCATTACTTCATTTTCTTCTAGTTTTCAGATTGTTACTGAGAAGACTAATGCCATACTTTGATTATTTTTGTAGTGTTTCTGTTGCTCCACATCCTCTTCAGCATTTTATGCGGTCAGTGATTTGAATTTTGGCCTAATAGTTGCGTAATCATGTCTTACTATTGGTTATATTTGCATTTCCCACTGCATATGATATGGAGATGCAGTGACTCTTTTCACCTTGTCAGGTAACTATTCAGAGATTCCAGAGATCAGGGTCATTATTTAGCATACAAAAATCTTTTTAATATTGCCTACAAAATGGGAAATTTGGTTTCCCTAACAATTGGAACCTCTGTAAACACTCCTCCCTCTACCTTCCCTACCTTAGTAAATGGCCCTACCATCTACAAATTATTCCTTTTAGACACTCAGTTCCTTGCTCATTTCACTTCCAAATCTGTCCTTCATGTCATTCTGCCATATCTACTTTGAAGCTGTCCCTACATACCATTCATGTGTCTTTGTGGAATACTGCCCTAAGTGAAACCATCACCACCCCTTGCTTTTTTGCTAGTCTATTGTCTACTACTCAGGTTTTTTTTTTTTTTTTTTTTGAGACTAGGTCTCACTACTTTTGCGCGTGGAACCGCAGGCTCTCGTTGCCCGGGGTACCACAGACTCAAGCAATCCCCGGCCTCAGCTTCCCACGTAGCTGGGATGACAGACACGCACCACCACGCCCAGCTATTTTTTTGGAACTAGGTCTTGCTACGGGCCCCAGTCGGGACTCGAACCACGATCCCTAGCCCCGGCTGCTTCATAGGCTGAAGCTTACAAGCACGAGCCACCGTGCTTGGCCTTATTACTCAGGTTTTTTAAATCACTGAGCAAATCATGGTATTTTTATACTTAAGATTTAAATAGTTTCCTACCTGATGTTGAATAAAATCCATGTTTATATCATATTCTGGTCATGCTGCTTCCCTAAAGTTTTCCAAGTCTTGTGGTTCACCTTACCTGGAAGCCTTCTTCAGCTATCCCCTGTCTAATAAAGCCTTATCATGTCTTGGTGTCAGCAGAATTTTCTTATAAAAAGCTTTCCATGCAACCCCATCTAATCAGTATTCTTCCCAATTCCTTTGCTCCTTTGCATATATTTTTCTCCACTACCTCAGCCTTTGGCATACTCTTCATAGACTTAACAGTATTTGTAATTTCTTAACTGTTATTTAATTTATATAATCTATCTATCATTTTATTTTTAAATTTTTCTCCTCTCTGTCAGATTGTTAATTCCATGAAGGTGCAGTCATTTCTGTTTTTCTATCATTGAATGTGACGTTTCATCAGTATTTGGCACCAAATATACCATATGTATCCTTCTTACTTTGATTTTTATCTTATCATTTTGCTTTTGTTTTCCCCTTTGTTGTGATTTTCTTACTTTTCATCATAGTGAGAGAAATGCACAGTTTCCAAAATCTACTCAGGGTTGGGGAGTAGAACAACTTTATCATCCCCCTTCTAATTTGCACTGTTTATGAGTCGAAGAAACATTTTCTACTAGTGGTATCTTCCTAGGGAATGTGGATTTCACCCTGAAATGCCAACCAGGTCTTGGGCTATTTTCTTGGAGAAGGCCAGATTGCCTTTCTGGATCCACGATCAAAACTGCTCTGTGTAATAATGTCCAAAGCTTACTTTCTTTCACCAAGAGCAGAGAGCATTCTTAGAGAGACTAGTAAGATGCTTAATTTTTTTCTCATTCTGATGAGAGTTGCAGAGAAAATAAATCTGGGCTCTGAATTCCTGGGAGATAGGACAAGGTTCAGAGCACTTCTGCTTGTGGGAGGTCACCAGGACCCTTTAGATGAGTAGAGTATGTGATTAGAGGGTCCCAAAGGCTGGCAATGACCAGCAGGGAACACCCTGGGAGGAAGAGGTTCTTTGCTCTTTTATCCTGCTTTCTGATCCTCGAGCGGGTAGCACAAGAGTACCCTCCTTCATGCCCCGGTGCAGTTGTCCTGTGCCTTGGAACTATGCATTTGACCCCCTGCTACCTGGGGCCTCTAAGGTACTAGCAAATAGCTGAGGGCTTTAGGTTCTCAACTGCATCAGGAAAGGCTGTGTTGGCATCAAGGTTGCCGATTTTTCCCAAGACCTCTTTTCCTATAGGTGCCACATACCACGATTTCTACACAAACATGATTTGCCTGATTGTGGCAGTCTGGGCCTGGAACAATTTTAATTAAAGGGAAAATGGTCCTCAATACACCGATTAGACCTCTTCAGGTACAACAAGATAAAAGCCTGATAATTTGGATGGAGCACTCTTCTTAAATGTCTACTCTGTACACAGCAGCCAATGGGAATGCCAGGCTGTCTCCCACCTGATCCAATGAGTAATTAAGAGAGGGCTTTTTCTTCCCCACCTCTCCCCTTTGCCCCCCCTCCCCAACTGAAGCTTAACAGGTTGGTGGTATAATTTCCAGACTTTAAGGGGTGTCATGCTAGAAGCTTAGACAAGAGCCAGGGCATCTTCTCTCCAGCTCCCTCAGGCTCTGTCCAGCTGGGTTGAACGCAGGCAAGAGAAAGGCGGAAGGAAGTGGAAGCAGGCAAGGAAAGTAACATTTCCCAGTGAAGTTCCAGGGGTCTTGGTCATGAGTGAGCTGAGCATGCCAAAGACCAGCGAGGGCACTGTTTCCCGCCTGCTCAATGTGGTGGAAAGTGAGCTCCAGGCAGGGAGGGAAAAAGGCGACCCTACAGAGAAGCAACTTCAGATCATCCTAGAGGATGCTCCTCTCTGGCAGAGATTCAAAGAAGTCACGAATGAAATGATCGTGACCAAGAACGGCAGGTGAGTTTATAGGCAACCCTGCTGGGGATGGCAGAGCTTGGCAAGGGAGGTGAGACCCTTTGAATATTGAAGCAGCTGCCGCTCTTAACCAAAGGCTGCAGGGTTTGATTAAACTCACTCGCAGGCAGGATGGCCTCACGGCTTTCCCTCAGCCAACTTAATTAATTTCTCTGAGCTCATCAGAGAAGTGGGGGATGAAGCCACCTGTGTGGCATGCATTTTAAATAGAGAAATTCTGAAGATTACTCTGGAGGAGGGGTGTGCATGTCCCATAGATTTGGGAAATGCACTCGAATGACAGAAAATCATACTGATTTTTGGCTGACTACACGTTCTGGAACAATCCTGAGCACCAACTCCATTCAGATAAACTGAAAGTCAGCATTATTTGGAAGCTGGGTGGTTTCTTAAATCTAGCAAACTTGCCAGGAATTTATGATTAGTGGGAGGTTGGGAGCAAAAGGGCAGATTTAATCTCATTGCCTATCATGATATCTGCTCCCTCCGGTGTGTTTGCAGTGAGTGTTCACTTAAGATGTTGTGCATTTGTGATGAGAAACTGCAACATGCTGCTGGGCAGAAGAGGAGATGCCTTCTGAGTTCTGAGTTCTCATTACCACAAATTAGGGCTTAACTAAAACTGATCTCTGTCGGTATTTCTTGGGTTCTTTAAATGTAGCTCACTAAGGGACTGGCAAGTAATAGTAGAGGCTGATATTTAGTACGGGAGTTGCAAATATTTTGAAATAAAATTTTATTGCCCCCTGCTTGTCCAAACAGGCTCCTAACATTTGATTGATGCTCATGAATATTTGGTTCACATACTCACAAATGTATGAAGCATCAAAAACATTTTCAGTATAGTTATTTTTGCAGGATAGTAATTGTGACTTTTGAGAGAAATTCAGTTCTATCATAAAGTCAAGACAGCTGAACATTTGGCAGGTTGTCCTTGCACAAAATGCTTCCTCTCTAGACATGCTTTTCCACTTTTGAATAAAATGATAATGTAGAAAGTGAATTATCCCTTGTCTATCTGGAAGAATTATGCACTTGAGCAATGATGCATGACTTTGAGATGTTTTGTACATTATTGCTGTACCCGAAATAAAGTATTTCAGTGAGTTGTGATTATCATTAGCAAAGATATCAAACTTGTTTCATGTTTATATTTTTTCCAAGTGAATCCTGTACTTATTTCCCATGGAGATTATTTAATTTTAATATTTATAACTGTAATGGGACCTGTCCTTACTCTTGACAGTATTTATACATTTTTAGCCTTTTCGGTAGAAAGAATTACAACGATGTGTTTTCAAAAGCAAAAGTTACCTTAACTTTTTAATTGAATTTATTTACTTTTCCTTCAAAGATAAGTGATGACTCAATTGTAAAAGTTTTATATCTGTTAATAGGTAGAAGTTCTGGTTGTTGCTCTTTGTGTTTTGGTTAGTAGTTTCACTTGCATGTCTTAGTTTTCTTGCTGGCTGCAAAGTGGTTATATGTGAAAATAAGTAAGTACAATCATCAAGTAAAGATTGTTAATCTATTTTAATAAGGAACAAATAATAAAATTCTCTAAAGCCATTATAAAATTTAATTCATATTTTAGTAATATGCTATCTTGGCATGCACTTTTATAATTTTAAATTTCTCATTACTTTTTTATTGATGTAATTTTCTCTCCATATTTAAAATTCTTCATATATTAAAAGTCATTTATTTTTAACTGTGAAAAAATTTTTTGTAGAAAAAGTCTAATTTTGACCAACTTGGTAATTCTTATTATCTGTTGTGATTCCCTCCATTCCAACTCTCAGAACTCTTTAGGGTGAAGATTTTGCCAGGGGATAGACAGTTCCCTTTATACTTCAGATACAGAAGGAAAGACAAATCTCAAGGAAATTAGTGTGGTTGTTACTGTATAAATTCTATCTGGAATGACTTTCAATGCCTTAGTTTTGCAGATTAAATTGTTAATGTTAACAACACTGCTGCTCCCAATACAGACGAATCTTTCCTGTTAGACTATCGCTTTTGCTCTGCTCCTCATTCCTTTTTCTCCTAAACATCTATTCCAGTGTCTCCTTAAACTATGTACCCATAGTTAAAGACCCGCTGTCTCTCCTGCAAATATCCTAGTGTGGCGGTCACACTCACTCGTACATCTGACACAGGTCAGTCTGTGGCCGGTTTCCACGGAAGAACGTTCCTGGAATTTGATAACCAGCCCAGGCCCATTCGATTCACATTACCACTATGAATGTGTCATTTTTTGACTCTTCTAAGAACTACATGGGAACAAAACTAATGAACCAACAAAACAAACTCTTAGACTGTAAGAAGTGTGGTTATGAGAGGGGAGGGGAAGGAGCGTGGGTACATTAGGTAAAGGGGATCAATTGTATGATGAAGGGTGGATACTGGCCTTTTGAAGGTAATCATAATGTAATCTATACAGATATTAATTTGTAATGCTGTCCCCCTGAAAACTATGTGATAAGCCAGCGTCACTTCAAAACATTTTTTTTTTTAATAATAAGACTTGAATTGAAAAAAATTAAGTTTCATGGGGCTTCTGGATAGCTGAGGCCTCATTGTTCTGCTCAGAGCAAGTTTATCACTACTCTGAGAAAGCATTGCAATGGGTGGATTTATGAAAGAATTAAAGATCTATCATTTTCAGATGGAGACCTACCTTCCGATGTATGTCAGTCTTGCCTCTGACATTAATCAGAAGTAGTCAAGAGGATTTGCCCTGAAAACCGCCAAAGTTTTCCCAGAAATGGAATTCTGTTGGTTCCTCTTCTGTGCTCTCTCCTTCTGTTTTCCTTCTTCCCTGCTCCTCCTTATTTTATTTTAAACATTTTAGTGATTCATATTTGAGAGTCTTCCAGGTATAACAATGACTCTTATAACACATTCCTGGAATTCATTTGAATCTTCTCTACTGCATCCACTTTGTATTTCCTTTTATCCCCATCCTTTAATCTAAAAACCTATGTCTTAGCTTGCAGAAAAAATTGATTTCATGCTTCAGAGGCAGATAAATGAAATCACGAGCAGCTCATGTTTTCTTTACTGTAACAACTCCCTCTTAGGAAAAATGCCATACTTCATGTGTATTATGTGATTAAATATTTTGACTTAATTCTGATTAAATTTGTCTTGAGCATGTCTTAAGAAATTAGAAATATTTCTGATTAACCAGTGAGCCCATAAAATAAAATAAGTGTTGAAGTCATGTGAATTGAATTTATCAGTGATTTAGGGATATTGGTGCAGGAACTGATGTTTATAGTTTCCAGGAAGTGCTGTGTGAAAGGAGAGAAAATGACATTTATACATCCTTATAGTAGATGGAAATTTTTTTTTACCAGTTTTACAGTTCTATTTATGAGGGTGTTGTTATTTGTGTAACATGCCTTTAACCAGGTTAAAGGCATGTTTAACCTGGTTAAAGAGGTTAAACTGTTTCCCTGTTGCTATTTTTATGCAGTTTGCCTTCACATAAATAAACTTCAACATCTACACATGAACACTTTACTGCACACTTATGCATATGTACAGACACATACACACATACATCTCACACTCCAAAATGAATATGAGTATTCATGATGAGTATTTCATGAATATTACAGTTCTGTGGGGGGATAGAGGAAGGTATTTAGAAGTGAAACTTTTTAAATTTTTCGCTGCAATTGTTCCCTTGCTTCAGCTCTACTTCCTTTCTTCTTGTTAACCTCACTCCTCACAGCCTTGAGCAGCATCAATTCTCAAGATCCCCTTAGAGGAAAATAAAACCCAAAAAAACTAGTGTGTAGCAAAGTAATATAGAGTTTGTGGGCAAGTCCAATCAGCTATGGTTCCTTCAGCACAGATTTGGGGAATGCTTATTCACCTTGCTGCTGCATTTACATCCCCCAGCACAACTCCCAGGAAATCAGTTAAGGACTGATTTACATACTTCTCAGCTTTTCTGTGGTGAGCCACACCAGGGCAAATAAAAGGGGAAAGTCAGTTTACTTAGAAGTGCAGTTCACTCCTGAAAGCATAGATGTGGAAGTGCTGCACAGGTAAACAAACAGGTGATTATCCTCAGTAATGTCTCCCAGGCACCTGGCTGCAGGAGAAAGTGAAAAAAATAAATGCAATAATAAAAAAATAATAAAAAAAATAATAAAAAAAAGTAAAACAGCTATCAAGGGTTAAAACTCCAAGGCGGGGACGGAGGAAGAAAGAGAGAAGAACAAAAAGAGAAGGAAACACAATTATCTATGGTGGTGGAATATGGGTGATTTGGTAGTGAGTACACACTATCATGATACTACCTAATGGAGGTACCTGACTATGATTGCAATTAAAGAGAAATTAATTAAATACAGAAGAATGGGGAAAAGGTGAAAAGCAGATATGAAGAGAAATGCAAGCACAAATATCAGAACATGCTAGCAACCAGCATGTTACAGAGCATCAGTGTTTTGCCCTTGTGGTTACATCACGGACTTGAGCCAGGACTCATCCCTGCTGCACAACATCTAGGAGGAGCGTTATTTCACATACTGTGGTCCTGGGGGAAGAACAGACTTAAAAATTCAAAATATGGTTTCTACTGAATGGCTGTCACTTTCACACCATTGTGAAGTTGGAAAATAATAAGCCATTAACTATGGTAAGTCAGGGATCCTCTGTCTGCCTCGCTATGCTTACCCATTCACTAGCCGGTGGGCATTTGGGTTGTTTCCCCTTGGATGCTATTGTGAATAATATCACAGTGAACACTGATGTCTAAGTTTTATGTGGAAGTGTTGTTGTTTTCTTTTTTCTTGTATATGTGTCAAGGATGGAGATTTCTGGGTCCTGTGGTAACTTCTTGTTTTAACTGACGGAGAAACTACCAGGCTGCTTTCCAGAGTGACAGGACCATTTTACAGTCCCACTAGCAAGATGAGGGTTCTAGTTTCCTCCACAGTCCTCACCAGAGCTTGTTATAGCCCATATCTTTAATCGCAGCTATCTTAGTGAATGAGAAATGGCAGTGCTATTTGCATTTCCTTGATGGCAAATATGTTGAGCCTGTTTTCATGTGCTCCAGGTTTCTTTAGGACATCAGAGAGAGCTCCCAAATGTAACAGAAAAGGGCAAAAGCCATTGCACATTTTTTAATTCTTAATTCTTTGAAAGTCATGCTACTTTGTTGCTGAAACCTAGCATGATTGGGACAGGGGAAGGGTGGGGGAGGGAGAGAGAGAGAGAGAGAGAAAGAGAGTGAGAGAGAAAGAGAAAGATCTGTAACCTATTAGCAGTAGAAGTGAAAATGTGAATATGTGAATTTCTCCCTCATTTTGTGCCAGCCACACTGATCCTCTCTCTTCAGTATCCACATTTATTTGAATCTCAAGGTCATAGTACTTGCTGTTTTGTGTGTGTGTTGCATAAGTGTGTGTGTTATATAATTCATTTCTGGCACAATTTTTTTCTTGTTATTTATAGCTTTGCTTTAAATATCATCCCTAGACTTACCTACATCACATCTAGAGGACCTCCCTACTCTCCCTCTGTGATATCACCCATTCTAGTTCCTTCACAGCACTCCTGCAACCCTAAATTATCTTCTGCATTAAAAACCTTGCCCAACCTTTCTGTAAGAATGTAAGTTCCATGAACAAGATGCTGTATCTGTGATTTTCTTTTTTCCTCTTTTTTTTTTTGTTGGGCTATTAAATCCCAATTTGAACAATTCTTGGTATATAGCAGGAACTTAAAAATTACTAGTTCAATAAATTATTAATCTCTAATCAGGTATTATAATTTGGGGGAAACATTGAAATTAGAAGCAGCTTCAGCAAAGGCCTTGAAAAAGAAGTAAGGATGAGGTGAGATGAGTCAAAAGGCTCATTCCAATCTCTATACCCAAAGAGCTTGGGAAGTACACCCTGGAAATGCAGAGATGTGAAATATATACATATATATAAATAAAATTATTTATATAAAAAATAATTTCAGGAGACTGGGGAGCCTGTGTGATGAACCCATTTCTAAATTCATCTTTAATCACTGTTCTGTTCTTTCTCTTTCTGTAGGTGAAAATTCTCATTCTACCTTATCTCAAAGCTGGGCACATCTGCACACATGCAGCAAATGTCCTCGGCGACCTTCGAACCGTCATCTGTGCCTATCTTGACATTACTGGATCCCCTTTTAGCAGGGGGCACATCCCACTTCCCCCTTTTTATTCTCTTCTCGGCCTCATCAGAAATACTAATCCTTCCAGGGAGTAGTGAGCTTCCCTCCTCTCACTCTCTTGTTTGTCTCCTAGCCACCATGTTTAAAGCTAAAGATACTCTAGACTGAGATTTCTCAAGCTTTAACATTCTGTTTTTTTTTGAGACTAGGTCTTGCTATTTTTGCCCGTGGAACTGCAGGCTCACGTTGCCCAGGGTACCACAGACTCAAGCAGTCCCCAGCCTCAGCTTCCGAGGTAGCTAGGATTACAGGTGCACCACCACGCCCAGCTATTTTTTTGGGACTAGGTCTCTCTAACTGGGCAGGACTCGAACCCATGGACTCAAGCAATTCCCAGTCCTGGCCTGCTCTGCAGGCTTGTGCTTAAAGGCACGTGCCACCGTGCCTGGCCCCAAGCTTTAACATTCTTATGGCTTACCCAGAGATTTTGTAAAAGCCAGATCCCCCTTGCATAGATTTCAGGGTGCTTGAAGGGTTCTGAATTTTCTTGTACATTTCTGTCCGATGCATCAGACATATTGCCATATCATAAGCTGCTTTGCAGGGTCTGTATGCTAGATTGGTAACTTCTTAGCTCAGGAACTGGATTTTTTAAAGTCTTATGACTATAAGACTTTATATAATTCTTTATATAAGCCTATATATGTCCTATGACTGGGCCGACCAGGTGGGGTGTGTCGTCTGAGTCTAGAAACCAGGTCTTTGGGAGAAAGATGGAGCAGCTTAGACTGTCAAGGGAAAAATAAACTAAGGGACTCAGAACCAGGTGAGGTGGCTTTCCAAGTATTTGTGTGAGCAAACTAGCTGGTATTAGTCTGGAGAATGGGATAAGGGCCAATGACTCCAGAGCAATGTCCCAAGTTATTCCTTATACACAGATTCCCATTGAAGCCTCAGAGGTGGTTCTCCTGTTGTATAAGTACCAGGAGTATACATTTCCACACTTCCTTCCCAAAGTCTCATGGGTCTTTAATAGGCCAAAGTGTTTTGAAATTTTGAGAAGTCCCACAGAGTTGTTATAACTGGACTAACTTGGTACTATCATCCAGTGTTCCTTTCACTTAGTATCATCATGAAACTTTGTTTTCCCTGTTAATTCTATTATTCAGAACTGTGGTTGGGTGTGAGCCTGGGAAGGATGGCTCTGTGGCATTACTGTGAATGCCTGATGTAGGATGGGAGGAATTCTTTGAGGAAAACTCTGAGAACATGTTGTCTGATGATGCATTTTGGGTTTCAGTCCCCTCTCTGTCAAATGACTACCTGGGTTGGTGACTTTGAAATGGAGCACAATGTTTAAGTACAAGAGTTGTATGAGATGCATTTATAAAAATGGGCTCTGTTGGAAGCTGTTGGGTTAAGTATTCAGTCTTCCCCAACCAGAACATTCTTTGCATCAAGGTACTACATGAGTGTTCTTCTTGGAGTAAAGAAGCCACTCTAATGTCCATCCCATGACTTGTTTCTGCCATTTTTTTTAGACGGATGTTCCCTGTCCTAAAGATTAGTGTCACAGGACTGGACCCCAATGCCATGTACTCCCTGCTGCTGGACTTTGTCCCAACAGACAGCCACCGTTGGAAGTATGTCAATGGGGAATGGGTGCCCGCTGGCAAGCCGGAGGTGTCCAGCCACAGCTGCGTCTACATCCACCCAGACTCCCCCAACTTTGGGGCCCATTGGATGAAAGCACCCATCTCTTTCAGCAAAGTGAAGCTCACCAACAAGCTCAATGGTGGTGGGCAGGTATGATTGGTTGCCTGGCCACCCAGCCTGGCCACCCTACCACCACACCAATCAAGAAATATCAAGGGTACATTTAGGCAATTAGAGGGGTCCTCACTGGCCTCTTCTCCCACAGAAGCCAATTATTCCCCCGAGTCCAAATGTAAACAGGAATAAACAGCTCTTAATTGGTGCTTTCAGTTTTTAATGGACTTCCTGATGTTAAGAGAGAGTGAGAGAGTGCGGTAGTTTACTTAATCATGAGGACCTTTCAGAGTTTCGTCTTGTGTATGGTGCTTTTTACCCAGCCTGGGGAGGGAGATGTTTGTGGGTACCAGGGTTTTGTTATTCTCTCTCCCCTTTTTTTGGTGTAAGTGGCATGTTGGCAATAGACAAAAACCTTGATAAAAAGCTGCTCCTAATGAAATAATTGCTACTTCCACTTGGGCATTATGATAATTATCAATAGAATATTGAATCAGCTTTGGGTTTTTAAGGAAAAAAAATTCAAACCTTAAATAAGGGAGGTTTTATTTCAAATCTCCAATTAGAGTAAACAAGATTTGGGATTTTTTTCCTTTTTTTGTTTTCTCTGGTAGGTTTCTGAGTACTGGTGAACTAGTAAAATGTAGACAATTTGGCAGGGATTAGAAATAGGCCTGGGAGGAAAGATTGTTAATATTCCAAAACCCACCTCTGTATTTGACTTTGGTCAGTCTCTTAGATCTCTATCTTGCATTTTAGGAAGGGGAGGCAATCCACCACAAACTTGGGAGTATTCAGAAGGTTCCAGTTCTTCATTAAAACAGGAAATTGAAAAGAAAACCATTATGCCTACCAGGTTTCACAACAGATTTTAAAAAGACTTTCATTTAAATCCAAGATGGTGGGTTACCATCTGTGTGACAATGATGTAGGAAGTCATTCCTGTTTGGGTGGTCATTTCACACAACAGCCCTGCATTGTCAGAGGTATTAGGATTCCTCATACGAAGAAAAGCAATGCTTTAAGGGACCAAAATCTGTTTTGTTATGCTGAAAATCAGGAAAGAAAAGAAAAAAGTCAGAATTTGGGCAGAAAATTGAATAATCTCTTCCTGGTGACCCATCCCCAATGCAAAGTTATGCTCCCTGGGAGCTTCTGAACCTCCCCCCCCCATTCATTTCTCAAGATGTTTGTGGCAGGAATCTCAGGTCACTTAGGATTCCAATGGTGTGTCCATAACCCAGTTGGGCACTGAGGTTGGACTGACCTAAGGGGTTGGCTTGCTTATAGCCTGTGATAAAGCAGACTTTCCATGAGCTCTTTCTCTTCCGCCATTTCAACAGATAATGTTGAATTCTCTCCATAAATATGAGCCCCAAGTTCACATAGTGCGTGTTGGAGGTGCCCATCGAATGGTGATGAACTGCTCTTTTCCTGAAACCCAGTTCATAGCTGTGACTGCCTACCAGAATGAGGAGGTGAGTGTATGTATGTATACAAGTGAGACTGTATATCTATGTATTGAGATATGTGGGTGTGTGCAGAACTGTGTGTGTATGAGTATGTGGGTAAATGTTACCTGAGACAGCATTGGTGGTTTGGGCAGGAGATGTTTTCATGGTCATGAACCAACTTAGATGAAAGGTGGGTTTTCTGGCACTCATGCACTCAACAGAGGTGAAATTGTGCTTGAGGTAGCCACTTTCCATTCTTCTTGTCTGTTTGCCAAAGATCCACCAGCATTTTCTCTCCTGTTGCCCATTAGACCTGTTTGTGCATTGTGACAAAAATCAACAGAAACCCTGTTGGGGATCTAATATACCTCTCCCTTGCATAGAGCTGTGGTCTCTGTTACTCCAGAAATAAGTCCATGGAAACTGATGCAATTGTGTACTTCCTTAGCATTTATATTATGCTCTCTGTCCTGATTTTTACTTTCTTTGGGCATATTTAGGACTTTTCCTGCCTAATTTGAGCCACTCTGACAGTTAGAGCTGAGTGGGTAGAATCTGGCCTCTGTGACCTGGTTGGAAGCAGATGTTTGGGTCCATCCACTTGTTTGGGATTCCCAGACCTACTGGTCCAAGCTTCTTGGGAGAGTTGGATCATTTTTGATTAAACTTTAAAAAATGAAAATATAATACATATATCAAAAAACATGTTGTAAACAAACAGTACAGAGGTAAATCAATTAAGCATTAAAAAAAAGTATTTTCTTTCCTGTCTTTTGAATATTACTATCCAGGGCAATAAAATTAGCAGCATAAGTTCTTCCACACACATTTTGTGCATATTAAATATGTATGAGAATGCAGATTTCCTCATATAAATTGGCTCCCGTTGCACATATATTAGTCGGCATTTTTTTTTCCAGTTTAATAGTGCATTGTAGGTATCTTTTTATATAATTAGATTCAGGTGTCTCTCCTTTTTTAAAATGTTGTTAAAGATATACCATCCTTCAAGTAATCAATTCTCCACTGGACATTTAGATAGTTTTTAGTTGTTTAATTTTCTGTTTTAAATAATACTGCAAAGCATGTCCTAACACCCACATCTGCCATTGTTTGCTTGCTTGGGTAAATAGCTAGAAATGAAATTGCTCTGTTAAAGAGAATGTGTGTTCAGAATTTTGATAGATGTCATTACATTGCCTCCCTCCAAAGGACATATCCATTTCCAGTCCTTATGCTGTTCTCCACGCTGGTGACTAGCTGCCTTTCATCTTTGACAATATGAGTGGGCTGAATAAAGGGTATCTTCTTGTTGCTTTAATTTGCATTTCTCTATTGGGAAACTTTAAGGGACCTCAGGCTCCCAACCAGTCAACCGAATCAAAATCTCTAGGGATGGTGCCCAGCATATGTAGTTTAAAAAGTCTCCCAAGAGGATTTTAATGAGCATCCAAGTTTGGAAGCTAGCTGAGTTGCAGATTTAACTCACATTGCAGATGTGCAGAGAAAATGGAATTCTTTTCTAGAAGTAATCTGGTCTCTTGACTCAATTCTGCTAGCTGACCAATGGGAACATACATCAATTTATATCATTTAAATGGGCCCTCAACTGGTGCTCAGTCTTTGTGGGTTAAAAAACTCCTTTTCTCAGTAGCCCTCCCTCCCCTGCTTCTTTCCTAAGGATGGAGTCTAGTTCTCTGAGGCAGGTTGTAACTTTGGAAACTCTAGTAGTGGGGAGTACTTGGGGACCACATACTAGTTCCTATTCTTCAGGGCGGTACCCTTTGTCCACCTATTTGCTGCTTGCTGTCTTAGTGGATGGCCTGTTGGTAAGTGTTCTGTTTTTCCGGGGCATGTGTTGGACACTTTCTTCTGACCTCTGACACAGTTCCTCCACCCTGATCTCCAGCCTGATATCTCCACAATTCCCTGGAAGATCAAGTTCTTGGAATTCAAGTTCTGGAAGATGTAACCTCTGAGTCTCCTCTACCAACATTTCCTGGCCAAGTCAGCAGCCTTGGGGGTGGGGATGGGGGCCCATCCCATCTCCTCTGTGCCCTCTGCTGGTTTCACTCGTGCACCTTGGCCTCTCTAGGTCTAAATTAAAATACAGACCAGGCTGTCCACATTGGACCCCACATTCCTGTCACATTGCTCTTTATACTCCCCACAGCTTCAGTGCTAGAAAGAGTTTTGATATATATATATTAGATCTCGCTATGTTGCCCAGGGTAATCTCAAACCTGCTGACTCAAGTGATCCCTGGACTCAGCCTCCCAGTGCTGGGATTACAGGCACGAGCCACCATGCCTGGCAGTTTTGTTATATTTTTATTTGCTATTATTTAAAAAACAACATGGCTCAGGCCTTTGCTGACATAGACATGCTTTTCAAAATTTGTTAACTCAGAAAATACTGCTGGACATTACTACATCCTGAAGTTCCAAATGCTGGGGATATACAATGAGTAAAAGTGATTCATCTTTATCCACAAGGCACTTGTATTCCAGCAGGGTGAGATGAAAATCAAGTGTATGTCTTAGGCAACCCAGTAGTGATTATGTGCAGAAGTAAGCAAGAACAAAACAAGCAAAATATGGAGCAAGAGGAAAGAAAAAGAGAGGGTAAATGGGATTTGTGGGTTGGGTAGAGGATGTTGGTTGCATAGTGATGGATGAAAACTAGTCCTTTGGAGGTAGACATGATGTGACTGAGATCTTTGCAGAGGTGAGAGGGTGTGCACTTGAAATTTTGAAATTTATATCCATGTCAAACCATTGTTTAGTGAAAAAAAAAGAAAAAAGAAAAAGAAGTAAAAGAAAAATTTAGAAACAAACTAAGGAAGGAAAGAGGGTAAAGTGTTCTGTTTGCTTATGTGTGTGTTTTCTACTTTTGCTTACATTTCTTATCTCTGTAAACACAAGATAACAGCTCTCAAAATCAAGTACAACCCTTTTGCCAAAGCCTTCTTGGATGCCAAGGAAAGGTGAGTAGAAAAATTTCAGTAAAATCTTGCAATTGATGCCGCAAATGTGAAATTTATGATTATCTTGAAAGGAGCTAGACTAGTAGCACTTACATGATGTTTGGTAGAAATGTTTTCAATAGTCAATAAAGTTCAACAAATTCATAATGATGTTTTAGGGGTTAGGGGATCTTTCCCTGGCTTGGTCTTTGCCCTGTTTTTTATAAATTTTTGAATCACAATCCTAGACATAAAAGTTAATGTAGATTTTTACTGATTTATTCTATCCTTCCCCAAATTATTTTTAAGTAATATATTTTTTTAATATATTTTTT
>PVHY01007599.1:0-35241 GCA_004024945.1 Uropsilus gracilis
GGTGCCACGGTGTGCAAGAGTGTGTGTGGGAGGGGGGGTGGCTGTCCTGGAGTTTTGCTGGATTCAGTAGAAGCCCAGTAACAATATGTGCTGTGGAGGAAAAAATATTCAGTCAGGCTGTGTCCGAGCAACAAATATGACATCTATACATGACAGCTAAGATATTCAGATCTTTAGGAAAGCTCTACAATCTATTAGATTGTCTTTACTTGAATAAAATGTATGTGACAAAGTTGTGTGGTTGGAACAGATTCCATTATGAGATTTTCCGCTAGTATATGTGTTGATGTCTTTAAAAAAAAGTCCACGCTTGTTTCAATCAGGCAGAAGTTATTTCCCACTTCATCAGCAACTGTTCTTGGTTTTATATTTGGCTAAGGTCCTCCACTGCCCCTTGCACAGACAGGAAGACAAGAAGTGATTTCTCTTTGTTCATGGTAATAAATTAAGTCCACTCTCATAACAGCCCATTCTTGTGTGAATCAAACACTGAAAACTATGGAAAAATCAGCATATTAAGGTAGCATCACAATGACATTAGAAAGCCTTAAAGTGGCTGAGTACAGAGCTCTCTGAGGAGCACCATGGCAGCTGGCAGAAACAAAAACCTGAGAAGAGTGGCAAAAGGGAGCTAAGAAGTGGTTGATCCATTTGCTTAAAAAAGATTGGTATGATGTGAAAGGACCAGCCACGCTTAATGTAAGAAATATTGGAAACACACTAGTCATGAGAACTCAAGGAACCCAAACTGCATCTGATGGCCTGAGGGTCATACTTTTTGAAGTGTGCTCTGCTGATCAGCAGAATGATAAAGCTGTATTTTGAAAATTCACACTAATTACTGAGAATGTTCAGGGCAAAAACTGCCTACCCAAACAGCACAAAACACTACTAAAAAAAAAAAACCTGCTGAAAAAACCTGTTTATAGGAGCACTGTTTACAATAGCTAAGATATGTAAACATACATTACGGGACCCAGATGAGTGGATCAAGAACATGAGATTATATATACACAATGGACTACTATTCAAAAAGATAAACTCATGCCATCTGTGGCAACATGGATAAAACTGGAAGGGATTATTCTAAGTGAAGTGAGCCAGAAGGAAAAAGATCAATACCTGATGGTTTCACTTATAAATGGAATATAGAAGAGCCAAACAAAGGATCAGACAAACTTTAAAACTGACTCTTAAAAGCTGAGGATAGATCTGAGGCATGCAGAAAGGGAAAGGAGAAAGCAGGGCAGGAGGAGAGCATATGGTAGGGGACTAAGGGTGCTCTGGTGGTGGAAACACTATGATGACCACACCTGAGGTGAGAAATCTTATACTGCATGAAAAAAGAATTCTCCATGGTCAAAAAATTGCAGACCATGATGGAAGCTCATATTGATGTCAAGATTATCAATAGTTATTTGCTTTGTCTATTCTGTGTTAGTTTTACTGTAAAACAACAATCAGATCTGGAAAACCTCTTATGTTCAGCAGTAACAGGTCTACCGTATCTAGAAAAAGATGATGGAACTCATCCCCGGAGAGGTGCAGACAAATAAATGACTTAAAAAAGGCACTGGGACAAACACAGGAAGGCTTGCCAATCTGTTTACCCACTCCAGGATGTCTCTGGTAGTAAAGTAAAACCGGTGAAGAAGCTCAGGTTTGAATCAGGAAAACTCATGGAGCGTCACAATGAAAGCAGTTCTAGAAAAGTTACTTGGGGACAGGTGCTAAAGTTGAACAAGCTAATAGATATGAACCACCAGTTTAAGAATGTTCAAAATTTAGACTTTCAATGGTGACCAAAAAAAGTCTTATTTGTGGAAAAAATAAAATGGTTTAAGTATGAACTCTCAAAAAGACCAAAATAACAGCAACTCAGCTTCCAAATCTGTCAAATATGAAATGAAGTTTTCCAACTACACAGCACATAAATTTCAGAACCACCTAAGAAATTCTAACAATTACTTCTAAACTCACAGCAGAAATTAAGAAGGAACAGAGACTAGGAAGCCATTTTGTATTGGTTTTCTATTAAGAAGGAACAAAATATCCTCAAAAAAAAAAATGCATGGCAGAAAAATTCTAATTGGATTGTGGCAATGGAGCACTGGTTCTGTAAATACAGTAAAAACCATTTAACTGCATAATTAAAATGGCTAAAGTTTGTGGTAAATAAATAACACCTCAATAATGCTGGGTTTGTTTGTCTTTTAATACAGGGCCAGGCAGGTGAGAAATTAAAGGGAATTATCAGAGGTTAGAAATGAGAAAGTCGAAATTCAGAGAGGTAAACAAGCACTGAAAACAGTGTTTACTCGTAGTGAGGGGTAGGGATGGAACGGTATCTTGCCATTCTGTGATCAGACCTCGAGGATTTAATAGGCCAGAGCCATCACTTTCACAAGGATAGATACTCTCACAAGGACAGATGTCTCAGGCAGATGCCTTAAGAGACCCAGGACAGCCAAAAGGCAACATCCTTAGGGAAAGAGTAAATCAGAAAGATAGTCACCCAAAAGAGAGAACAAATCTAATCATTCATGGAGGCCTCCCTCCCCCAAATTTTAACACAGGGCTAGTTTAGGACAGAAGTTATATTATTAATATGGTCCAAAAACTCTTTAGGTTTAGGAGGCCAGGTATTAGTTATATATCAGAGCAACTGGCAAAAGCAAAGTAAATGGAAATTTCCTGTGGTGGAAAGTAGTATAAACTCAGGCTTCAAAGAATTCCCATTTGCAGCATGCCTGGAATGTGAATTGACAACAACAACAACAACAAAACGCAGGACTCCCAGCATGGAAATAAGCCATCTTGGGCAAGGGTATGTGAAAGAACTCACTACATAATCAGATTCACAACAACTACAGATCCACAAATGAACAGAAATTGAGTATTAAAAACCCTGTCTTATGTTAACAGAAATAAAAGTAAATATACAATGTATAGATGTGGAAAACACATTCTATAATATTATTGATCCTGAAGGTATTTGGCTGCTTCTACCAATCAATATAGCACAAATCTTGGAAAAGCCAAAGTGGTTTACTGAGGACCACATACCAGAGATCATCAAGGGTCCTAGGTTTATAGGCTGTGACCAGAGTAGGGCAGAAGTGTGGATTCAGGGTACTGATTAACAGTGAGAAGGGTATTGGTTTGGCTTGGGATGGAGGGAGGGATTTACATCTTGAGTTTCAGAAACTTTAAGCATCTAATCAGAGTGTTTTCCCTTGGTAGGGAAAAAAGCATACCCCAGTTGCTTAGGTTTTAAAACAAACAAGGACTAGGTCATCCCAGTAACACAAACAAGGCCCAGGTTCCAGCGACCTATAAAAAAATTGACTAGGTAAATCTGAGAAGTATTCAAATAGAACTTCAAGGAAAAAGTAAACACTTCTATCACTTTCAGAAATTTTAATATTGTCTAAACACTGAGGAAAAGAGAACTAGTAACCTGGAAAGCTAAATTAAAGAAATTAGTCAGGAAACCTGAAAAGTTTTCATAATATGGGAACCGTAAAAGAAATTAAGAAATGCAAGGCATACTGAGGATGCTATTACTCAACACTATAACAAATTTCAGTAAATCAGAGAGACTAGGGGCAAGGCCCTAGGAGAGAGAGAATAATTTTCAGAGTGGATGAAATGTAATTCTCAGATTTTAGAACACAAATTCTAAGCAGAGGAGGAAGAAACCCATACTATGGCACACAGTAGTGAAGCTTAAGAACAATGCATACAAGATTTTAAATACAATCAGAAAGTAAATACAACTCATCTACAAGAAAGGTCATAAGCAGGACTTGCTGACTTTAAAACAGCAACATAAGTCAGAGATAGAGAAGTCTATTCTTTAAATACGTGGGGGGTGAAGGGGGGTGACTTGTCATCCTAGTAAAAGAATTCATCAAGTCACTAAGACAAACAAAACAACCCAAAAGCATTTACTCCAGAGAGACTCTCCTTCCACAAAAGAAATTCTACCGAATAAGCTTCAGGAAGGAAACCCAGAGCAAGAGAGCAAGATTTAACATGAGGAGAAACTAGAAAGCAACACAACTATGAAATTATGTAATATTTAAGCAAAACTGAAAAATCAACAAATACCAACCGTGCCTAACTCATGCAACTAAAAATTGGGAAAATACTGGAAAACAGTAAGTGGAAGAATGACTGAAAGTAGAATATTCTACAATTCTTACATTGTTTCTGAAGGAAGAAAACATACTGACTAACCTCAATCTTTAAATTAACAAGCATTCTAAAATATCCAAATTTGCTTCTAGTAAAAGTAGGTGATTTCCAAACAAAAGGAAAGGGGAACAGAAGTAGGTGGGCAGACTCAATTAATCCAAAAGAGATAGGAGACTTATAGAGGAGAAATGGAAACAGAAGATTAAGGAGAAAGAACTAAATACAGCAGCAAAAACGAAACCAAAGGTGAAAATAATAAACGTAAGTATTAAATACTCCAAGTTAGCAGGAAGAAATACCTATATACTAAATGACTGACTTTACATATGGTCTTTATCAGGTACATACAAAACAAACATCTTGAACATTCATTTTGAAAAGATGGAAGCTACGCTGGGATGATCAATATTAAACACCTGATTCTTGTTCCTTTGTCCTACTACTATACTCACCAGAAAGTTGAAGTCCTCATCAGAATATAGCTGTTTGGATAGGATAGTGACAATTGAATATTATCACCTTGCCTTTTTAAAGGGAACTTAAAAAAAAAAATCATGTGAAATCTATCACTGTTTATTATTAAAATGTTGAGGAAACTATTAATCATTCACTGTCCTTTATATAGAAACCCATGCCAGAATTTTTCATGTTTTTAGGATAGACTTATTTCCCATGGGGAAAAAATGGGCATGCTGTACTGCCTCAGTTCTACAGACAAGTAGTACATGAATGTCTCATCCCTGCCTCCTGCCTATTGGGAAGTGCAGTGCCAAATCTGAACGCAAGCAATTATACTAAATAATCACTTTTTTTTTTTCGTTTTCCTCAGTCCTGATTTTCTGTATCTATCCCATTTTATCATATATTTTGTTCAAATTAAGACATACCAAATTTAATTTTTGAAGATTAGATAAAAATATCTCTATTTTACAGGTATAGGTAGTATACCTACCTAAAATATCAAACTTTTATATAGCTTGGATATTTAGTATTTTTAAAAAGATTGTCACTCATACATCACCATCCGGATCATATTGTAATCAAATTAATTTGCATTATATCACATGGAGTACTTAACAATTTCTGTATTTCTATCCAAATGTGTGAATATTCTCTTGTTAAAGCTGCCTTTTGGTTTACTAGCTCTCCTGATGAGGAAACAGGAGAACCTACACTCCCTTCTGGAGTAGGCCCAATGTTGGCAAAACGCTTCCTTAATTATTCCTACCTATGTTCCAAGGGAAAAGAATCTTGATGCTCCGTTTATCTATTGTCTTCGGTTAACATTCCTAAAATGTGAGTGGGTGGTTAAGTTCAGCCAAAGCAGCTAATTTGGGGGTAAAGTGTCTGAATATTATTTGCAAGACATGTTTGTATCACATAGACCCAGTACATCTGAGTTTATAAATTCTTAGAAAATGTGAGACAACCAAGCTCAATATGCTTCAAATATTCTCCTAGAATCCAAGGTCAGCATTCTCCCAAGGAATATTTCACTGCTTTCGTGCAAACATCCTACAGTCTTAGAAAATTTAAGCTTTATTTAATTTGTTTTTGCAAAAAAATTCAGCCTGTGGTATTAAACAGAAGCATGGAGAAAATACCCAAGATGTCTATCACATGTAGATCTTATAAGGTCAGTGTTTAATTCAAATGCTTCTTACAGAACCTTCTCCAAGGCCACTTTACTATACGTCGACATACCACAAAATAAAAGTTATAATGCACATCATTCAATTTGCAGTTAAAATACACATTTCAAGCCAATAAAGCCATGCCCTATGAAGTCCCAGATAATGGGAAGTATTTGGGGGTAGGGAATAACCCAGCTCAATAGCATACCAGTTACATTTATTTTTTGGTTCTCATTTCACAAGGCAATGAACAAGCTATATCTTATTGTAGTAAGTGCATTATAATAAGGGGCCATTTTAATACAAATGCCTGGGCTAAGGGGAAGGAATACTAAAATATGGTTTTTCTGGACAAGCTATCATGAATGACATTTTCCCTATTTCACTCTACACTTGTGAAATTGAAAAATGACCCAGAAGAGAGCAAAATTAAAAAGGAAAACTGATTGCTCTTTTGCTGTTAAGCTGCTCACAGTCAAAGAAAGTGGGTAAAGCAGCAACTAAAAGGGACACATGGGTGTTGCATTATTGACAAAAAAAGGTTAATATTTCTGACAGAATATGTAATGTTCACCTCAATAAACTTTAAATTGAAGAACACCACCTAGAAATCATTAACTTGATACAGGAGAGTCAGTAACAAAAGCACAGCCCTACCTTTTTATAAGCAGATGAAGAAAAACACCCCATGCTCAACTCCAGAACAGAAAGAGAGGATGAAGAGAAGTGCCACCCAGCTCACCAGTATCTTGGCTCCGACTCTCCTACTCACTGGCCTTAAGGAAGGCACAATCTTTACAAACCATTTTCACTTAAGAAAAGAAGCTGAATGAGGAAGTACCAGATTCTACCAATTACAGAGATAGGAAGCAATCAGAGGTTCCAGTCAGACCTGAGAAAATGAGGGCAACCTGTGGTAAATGCTGTTTCTTGCTTTTCCAAGTAAAATAGCCAAAGTAATTTCATAAGGTCACATAGGCAACCAGCACCAAAAGCTATCTGGATACTCTACGCACACAGAAGGACTGGAGATACTCATTTCTGTTCATTAAATCCCCATCAGTATATATTTTGGTTTTTTTTTTTAATGCTTGCAACTAATCTGTATTCCATAGCGGGGTATTGAAAGAATATACCATAAGAGAATTACATTTCAAAGTGGGTGCAAACCCTACTACTACTCAGAAGCTACTCATATATTCAAAGCAACATCACAGGATACCCCAAATAGAAGTATGACTTGTGCATGCTCTTTTACTTAGTCCAGAAAGGAGGGGGAGTATTTCTAGTAAAATACTAAAAGATTCCCCAAAGCCAGGTTAGCTCCAATTTTACTTTGGTTACATATTAAAGAGCTGCTTAAAATAACAGCTTTTGCTCAGCTTCTACTTTGAATGCTGATAAAATGGATAACACTTTACACATATCATTTCAGCACAATTTATATCACATATACTATTCTTAAACATAATAATATCATACAAAATAGCCATCTTAAATTTATTTTGAGTCTCAGGTAAATTAATTGTAAAGTAGGTAGGGATCTTTGTTTTATTTACTGCTGTATCACTAGCACCCACAACAGTGACTAGGACATATCAGGATCTATAAGTACCTGTAGTTAAGAATATATTACAATTTTTTTCCTCTCTATTATGAAAATGTGCTATTGGTTTTTGAATGTTCTGTTCAAGCAAAAGAAAATAGTGCTCAAGTAAATGCCACTTAATCTTTAAAAAGATCCTCTAAAATTCCCCCTCATCTCTATATCCAAAAAGATTTTACAGCTCATCGCTTCAGGTACACATGCAGAATGGCGCAGTATCAAGCACCTGTGTATACATAATGTGAATGCTTCAGACCTAGACAAAAAAACTCACTGACAATGATGTTCAGTCATGATAGAGAGAGCTCTTCATTCTCAAACTACAATCCTCAAACAAGTCAATCACAATCTTTGGAGATGGTGACCCAGGAATCTCAGAGTCAAGCACCTGGGAACTACAACATGTGTTGTCTTTGCAAACAAGCAATTTATTTATGTAACAGTTATCAAGCACCTACTATGTTTCAGGCGTTATTCTAGGCCCAAGTAGTCATACAACTTATAATTCATTGGCGTATGGGATGGGGAAAAGGCCAATTAGAAAGCTAAACAATCCCAGTAATCTCAGTTGTTGAGAACTGTATGGAAGATATAAAACCGACGACAAGATAAAAAAATGACAGGTGGGATGGAAAGGAGCAAGAACCCAAGAAAGCTTCTCAACAGAGGTAAAATTGGGGCAGAGTTCTATGTATAATGAGAAGTGGGAAGAACATAGGACATAAAGTGATGACCCGTCTGTATATAATCAAAGAGGAAGAAGTAGACAAGTGTGGGAGCTAGAAGGTGGAGACAATGGAAAGAGTGGGAAGGCACCTTCTGAATCCTGGTTAAAAAAAATCAAGATTTCAGAATTTTACCTAAAATATGCTTAGATAAAATTGCTGGGGGAGAGGGTCACTTGGTCCTGAAGGAAAGGAATGATATGATCTGATTTAAAGACACCATGTGGGCAATTCTGTGAAAACGAGGCCAGAAAAGGTATAAGAGAATTAGTATACTTATACCAAGTATAAGAAAATTAGTGAGGGGGCTAATGAAGAAGTCAAATGAGAGACAATGGTTTGAGTTAGAGAGGTGACCTTGAAAATAAAGAATACAAGGAGACTGGTGGATTTAATTTGGACATGAAAAGAAAAATCAAGGATGGCTCGTATTAGATTTCTGACTTGAATAACTTGAATAACCCATCCTCTGTTCTCCCTAAAAAAGGACAAAGATGTCTATCAGTTCAGTAATAAGAAGAGAACTAAAGCCGGGCACGGTGGCTCGTGCCCGTAAACTTCAGCCTATGAAGCGGCCGGAGCTAGGGATTGTGGTTGGAGTCCCGCCTGGGGCTTGTAGTGAGACCTAGATCCAATAAAATAGCTGGGCATGGTGGTGCACGCCTGTAATCCCAGCTACTTGGGAAGTTGAGGCTGGGGATTGCTTGAGTCTGTGGTACCCTGGGCAACGAGAGCCTGCGGTTCCATGGGCAAAAATAGCGAGACCTAGTCTCAAAAAAAAGAAGAAGAAGAGACTAAAGACTACCTATCTATACGCTTAATGATAAGAGCTGGTTAATTAATTGGAACAGTAAGCAAGCTTTTATTCATTTTTCCGGTTTTCTTAAAAAAACATATACTTCTTGTATAGTTTACTTACATTTTCTCCTCCAGCACCTTGCTGCATAAAAACAAATTACTGGACAGAACATTAACAGAACATACTCTGGAATACTGACAAGTGGCTGAATCCACAAAAAAGCTAGCTGCTCATATATAACCTACACTTCCTATAATTTACCACAGTTTTAATGGGGAGATCAAGGAAAACAGAGAAAAGGACAAGAGCGAAGGAGTGTAGATATGTCTTATCTGGGTAACTCAGCCACAAAGAAACTCTTAACTGACTGAAAGACCAAATACATGCAAGACTCAATCAGAAGAATTTCTAGCAACAAACTAAAAAGTTCTATCTTATGCCTTGTCTGAGACATTTTTAAAACATCAGATTGGGTAAAAGGAGAAAAAGATACACTTACTGGGGAAAAAAATGACACAGATTTGAATAAGCAGTCAATAATATTAAGAACAATGACTGCAATAATCCTGATAGAATACTAGAATGAATATAAGCGGTTTATACCAAATGAGCATCAGATAGCTGAGAGAGCCAAACAAACCACTGCGTGCACGACAGAGACAGAAAATGACAAGACAGGACTGAGCAGTCGCACTCCAGAGGAAAAGCCTGGGGCTAGCTGAGCAGAATCACAGTGTTGAGGGCATTGTCCATAAGGCCAAGGTCATTATGGAATGGACTGGTTAGCCTCCTTTTGGAATAATGGAAGCATTTGCTGCTCTACCTCAGCCCACCCGCCTATGAAGCAAGGATTCAGTAGAGGCTAGCACTTTAGTGGTAAGTATTCAGAGAAGAAAAAAGGTGAGGACAGCCTCGGAAAAGCCTAAAGAAATCATCTAGACCAGTGTTGACCAACAGAATTATAATGTGAGTCATGTAGTTTTTCAGTAGTTACATTTAAAAAGGTAAAAATAGCAACAAAAACATTTCATATAATCCCAAGACATTACATTTCAGTATGTAATCAGAATAAAAAGTTAGTGAAATATTTTAATTTTTTCCCATATGCAGCTCCAAAATTAGGGCTACTCTAGACTTGTATCTCCTCTCAATTCATGTACATGGAGCAGAAATAAGATGGGCAGGCAAGGTAGTTCTAGAGGAGGGAATTGTAGCTCCTCTTCCATAATAACTGGACACCTAAGAGAAATACACTGTTCTGGAGGGAGGAAGTTTCCCTCTACAAAAGAAATTCAAGAAAGGATAAATACAGGAGGGGATTTATACACCAAAGTGGGAATGAGATTCTATGAGAAAGAAATGTGGTGAAGAAATGGACTCAACTCCTTGGAAAGAATAGAAATCTGGCTCGTAAAGGGGAGAACCACCAGGAAAAAGACAAGTTCAAGGACTACCAGATAAAAGATGAGGGAAATTACTGGCTAGATGATCAGAAATAGGATTATGTAAAGTTGCAGGAAACCAACCTGTCCTGTCTTACCTTTGTCACGTTATGTTTATGATTATGTAGCAAGGTCCCTAAAAACCACATATTCCACATAACTTGAAGATTCAGAGATAGTGTCTAAGACAGAACGTTTGATTTTTGTTCTGAACTCCAGGAGGGACTTTATAAATCCTTGAAAGTTCACCAATGATAGGCAACTCCTTGCCATTCTCATCATCAGCCCTAACATTCAACACTAATGTGGTTGCTCCTAGTGGGGTCTAGATATGTTATGCCATTGAGGTAAGTGAGGAAGTGTGCAGACCACCATGCCAAACATGTGATTAGCAGGGTGGGACTTTCAGGAGGGTCCAAGGTCTGGGGAAGGGAGGGAGCCTGAAGATTGAGTTCAATTAGATCATGATTCTATCAATCAGATCATGATTTTATCAATCATGCCTACATGACAAAACCTCAATAAAAACTCTGGACCCTGGGACCCAGTTAACCTTCTGGGTGATGACCCATCAGTGTACAGGGAAGATGATATATCCTGATTTCATGAGTAAAGAGACAGTATTTGCAATCTGTATGCTAAATATCTCTTCATTTTGTTGCTCTTTATCGGTTCCCATTACCATAAAATATAACCCTCAGTGTAAGCATTATCCTGTGTTCTACGAATTTTTCTGAAAAGTTGAACCTGAAGTAAGTGATGGAAACCTACCCAAGTTTTACCAAGTTGATCAGAAATGCAGATGTTTTAGGGACCCCCAAACCTGCAACTGACATATAAAGTGAGAATGGTCTTGTGAGGAGGGTACTGAGAAGCCAGTTGATTAGAAGTGCCAGTGGGCTGGGAAATTCCTTACCTAACTTGTAGCTGGCATCTGAATATGAGTCACCTTGTTGGAGATCAAGCATGCCCTTTATCTGCAAGATCTATGGTTAGTGGCAGAATTGCACTACAATATTTCAGGAGGATCAATCCTCCTAAACATATATGGCAAAATCCTCAAAGAATGTGAGCTCCTCCTTTCCTACAAGAGGCTTATCACACCAGCCCTACCCAACTCTCATATAGCACTCTTTCCCTAAACTCCCAGGACAAAAAGGTTTTGGTTCCTGAAACCAATAGTGGTCTACAGGCATTTACTCCATTTAAGTAGGAACTACTGAAAAGAAAGGATGAATTCAGGAGATTAACTAAACATTCAAAATGAAGTATTTTATCTTTGCTTCAAACAAGTCTCTCACTTTTTGATTATTTCGTTATAATACAAAAGTGAGGAGGAGAAACCTTGTCATTGAAGAATAAAGTTCTGCCAGCTGGAGTCAGGAATTTTAGACTTCAACAACACTTGAAAAATGCATTTCCTTTTCATGCATATTATATATGCAATTATATATCCTACTATCTCCATTATCATATCTGTAATTTAACTATTTGCAAAATGGCACTACAAAGCCTCTGGGTATGCCTTAAACAATGAAAATCCATGTGCCATGTAATACATATATAAGATGGGGGTGATGGGTATGGAGGGCAAAAAAAGGGCAGAGAGGTGAGAAAAGGGTCAGAATGGAGCTGCAAGAGGAAACACTGAGCTCTAAATCATAAGGGATTGTTGGTGAGGGATGTTTAGAATAAAATGAAAAGTATAACCATGGAAAAAAGCTCCTTGAGTAAAAGCTGCAAATGCTACCAGCCTCACCTAACCTCACTGGGTGATAGACTCTTCACAAAGAGTAAATTCCAGGCCACTAAACCTTATTGTTGCAGGGACCAAGCTGGTGACTTCAGTCAAGTTACTCAAACTCTTTATGTCTTAGTTTCCTTGCCTGGAAATGTTGCAGTGGAAAGTACATTGTATCTGCATATACCTAGCACACAGCAGGACCTAAGTGAGGGTCTTGCCACTGCAGTCAAAACTAGAGCTGCCCTGTGAGCATCAGGTACCACCTGGGCCCTTTCCCATGCATGGCATTACTGCTACCTTGCTTCCTGCCTCACTAGCATCCTTTCCAATATGCAGGCTACCTACATTAAAAGAAGACAGACAATCTTTTTACATCTGGAGACTTATACCTTATGTTGTCTTATGACTAACCTGAACAAGAGCATACTTCATGGAGACACACAGTGGGGAAAAAAATCTTCTCATTTTAATTCCAAACACCAGAATCATTAACTTGAATAACATACTGACCTATGTATTCTGCACAAAATTAATTCAGGTCAGAATAACATTTAATGGTCAAAGAAAACTAAATATAAAGTTAGTAATGCATTTAATATGATTTCTGATGTCTGCCTGAGAATATTTTTATAGCATTAACCTGTTCTAATATCACTAAAAAGTCAAATGTACAAGATACACATTTTATATAAAAGGCCTATTTTTTATTCTTATACAATGACTCACGAAATGATCTATAGGATATCTTTTCGAAATATTAGCTTTTTGCATTAAAGTCAAGAAATTTAATAACAGATATATGCTTACTATGTGACAAATTTTGGAAGTGATAATGAATAAATTAAATAAGATAATCAGCAATTAGGCATATGAAAGAATGCTCCACATTACTAATAACCAGAGAAATGCAAATCAAAACCACATTGAGATACCATCTTATACCAGTAAGAATGGCCCATATAAAAAAAAAAAAAATGAACAAGTGTTGAATGTGTAGAAAAAGGGACACTCTTACATTGCTGATGGGAGTGCAAACTGGTCCAGCCACTATGGAAGGCTGTGTGGAGAACCATCAAACAACTGAAAGTGGAACTACCATTCGACCCAGCAATACCACTACTGGGAATCTACCCAGAGGATACAAAAACGCCAATTAAAAAGGACATCTGTACTTGCTTGTTTATTGCAGCACTATTTACAATTGCCAAGATACGGAAACGACCCAAATGCCCCCAAACTGATGAATGGCTGAAAAAGATGTGGTATATTTACACAATGGAATATTATGTATCAATCAAAAAGACAAAACTTATGTCATTTGCAGCAACATGGATGGCGCTAAAAGTAATCATGTTAGCAGAAATTAGCCAGAACTAAAAAGAGAAATTGGGATGGTCTTACTTCTATGAGGAATTTAGAGGAAACAAACAGACAAGAAAAATTTAAAACTGTTAACAGAACTAAAACATAGATCAAGGGAGGGTGAGGAGTGTAAAATCAGGGAAGGGCACAAGAAGATAAAGAAGGTACATGGGTGATAGGGTGATGGGAGAATATTGGGATAAACAAAGATATAATATTTGTGTATTTGTGTGTGTTATACACAATCAAAAAAATAAATAATTAGACGAAAAGAAAAAAGAGCTGGAGCGAGCATTACTTATCTGAACATGCAATAGCCCTTCACTTCTCTTTCTGTCACCTTACAACCCAACCATGTACAATGAAACTTCTACTACTTTAACATGTCTAAGCAGCATGGTGGGGGTCAGTTTTAAGATCACTGAGCTGATTATCTCTGAGGCAAAAAGTTAAGAACCTGATATATCATATCTCTTAGGATTTGAAATTGCCCCAAAATATTCTCATCTTACAAATAAGAACTAGAAGTCACTTTCTAGTATGCAAGCAAAGATAGTATCACTCCTGAGCTCCAGCTATTCGGACATTTCTCCCTGCTGTGTCTCTTGAGTTTAGGTTTATCATGGTGGTCTTTATTTATATGAATATTAAGTGGAGAGGTTAAGTTTCTAGGATAGCAACTACCTATCATGTACATAATTAAAGTGAACTAACCAAAATGATCAGCTGGACCACCGGAGAGATGTAAGTAACATCAGCTCTTGCTTTAACCACTGAGTATTAGGTGAGCCCATAAGATATTTTAACAATTAAATAAAGTGACTAAAAATCGCCATACTTCATCAAGTTACCTTCAGTAAATTAAACTATCAATACACTTACCTCAATCAATTTGTTGGCATGTTCACGGAAAACCTGGGCATATTCCTTAACTTCTTTCTCATTTCCATTCTTTGCAGCTTCAATCAATACTAACAGTGGAACGTTGGTTTCCAGGAATGAATCTGAAACGTGGTCCATGACAGCTTTGCGGAGCTGATAATTAAATTATAAAATTAGATTTTATTTCTATCAAGAGGCTAGGTTTCTTTTTTCCTCTTTTACTTTTAAATCAAACAGAAGCTCACGATAGCCTAGCTGCACTTAGATGAGGTCCCATCCCGTAAGTCACAGTTATATAATCTGCAGCACAGGAGACATGATGATGGAGATAATGGCTTACACTATGGTCACAGTATTTCAACAAAAGAATCTTAGTTTTCAGTATGAAACTCCTTTTTCTGGAAATTATAACACTAAAGCTTTTATCTTAAAGAAATAACATAAAACTTAACAGAATGTAGCTCAGAGCCTTGTAATATATGTAATTAGTGTGACTGGCTAATAAAAAGGAGGGGAAAAACACTTTTTTGTTTAGCTAAACAAGGTTGGATACTGTGAAACTTAGAACAAAAAAGGTTGTCTTTGTATCCATTTTTGATACCACATCAAAAAGAAAATCAATAAAGATATAGTCCAATTTTGCTTTATATCACACAAACAGTAAGATGCCTCTATACCAAGTCTGGAAATTATTTTGTACTATTACAGCTTCACTTAAGTCTTAATAACTTGTCTTATAAATCTAACCCTACCATTTTTAAAGATTAAGACACTCAATTTGATTCCAAAATATAAATAGGATTGTTTAACGTTAAAAGAAGAGGTTCTTCTGCCTTGTGCCTCATTGTCGCAAAGAAAGCAGGAAGGGTCACGGTCACCAGCCGTTTTCTTGGCATCATCGAGAAAATTCGGTCAGGATTCTTGCTCTTGCCAAGTCTGCTCAAACCATCACAGTCTGATCCAGGAATACAACCTCAACATGTGCTGCACCATGTTTGTACTTTAGAGCCCCACCAAAGAGCTAAAGGATCTTTGTATTTTCACTTTGTGTATGTAATCAGAATAAAGCAAGTCAAATAGATAACTGAAATTTGTCTCTACTGCATGTATGCTAATTCCAACACTTCCTTCATGTTATTTTCACAGATCTAAAGTCATTTCAAATTGACTTTCTTACATCCTTTTCACAATAGAGCTAATTTATTCAGTCCACCCCAGTGGGACTGTATTATCTCAGGTCCCTGTGAGATTTTTAGTACCCAATTAGTTTATTAGCAAAACAGATAGTCACTTTCCTGTGAAAATTCATCCTTTATCCCAGTAAAATTCATGGGCCCTATACTTTAACAAAAATTATAAAAATGAGAAGTTGGGAAAGTGACTAGTACTTTTCAGCTTACCTGTCTACGCAAGTCCCTGGTCTTCTTGGTCATTTTATCTATTGCAGAATTGAGTGCATCACTTCTTTCTTTACGTCCAGCCTGTAAAATGGAAATTAAAGTATATTTTAGTAATTCACAATGAAACTTAAAGATAGCTGGTAGTTATTTATGCTCAAAGTACTGAAAAATCAATTTTTTAAATCCCAAACTTGAAAAATTTACAAGAAAAGGTACAGTATGACATTCTTCATAGAAACCTAGCCTTTTACCACTTAGTCACTGAGATCTGACGAATGTCAGAATAGATAGTACCTAGCACTAATACAATATGAAACAATTTTAAATACTAAGGTGCACATGACAAGCCAGTGTTAATGTTTATTATACAGATCAAATTAAGAGTACTTTGCAAGATTACTTCAGCCACATATCTTAATTCTAGACTAGGCTGAAAGCAATTATATAGCAGAGAAAACAGTATCTCAGCCATTTCAAGAGAAGTACGCAAATCTGCATTTCTTTAGAGGTTAGGGGTTTGAGTTGAGATTTGCCCAAGGGAATATTCTCAATAATCAAAACAGATGAAAGAAAAGGGACAGAGAATAGTTGTCCCAGGTAGAACTAGTAACATGCCATACATACCAAATAACAATTAGGTTAAACTATGAAGTGAATTAAAAGTTTTTCCTTACAAAACACCCAGTCAACAAATGTGGCACTGTCTATAAAATATTTACTCATCACCGTAGCTATAGAAATGGGCAGTGGAATTTAATCCAGTGTTCTACCTTTGGATGACCAAAAACTGTGCTGATATGAATACGCCATTAAGACATAGGCCAGCATAGTAGGTGAGTGGTTGGGGAGGAGGAGCTATGGTTATATTTTTCTGAATGCCTTTTATGTACTTGTTACATGATTTACCTCCTATTCCCCATCTATTAAAAGAAGATGATGGCACTACTCCCTCTGTGAATTGTTAGAAGAAAAAAGGAAAAGGAACATTGAAAGAAAGAGGCTAGCTGGCTGAAGATGGAAAGGAGAAAAGGGGATGTATATTTATAAATAACATCAACAGGTGAGAAGTAGGCAGAATAGTGTGACAGTCTGCCAAGTCTGCAGGTTCCACAGTGCCTGGGTTTCCTTGGAACAGGAAGGCAGAGTGGTATACTCCTCTGGGTCTTGGCCCCAAGCAGGTATGGGGTGTCGGAGGGCACCACCCCTCTGTTTGACTCACTTCAGTCAGTTTTCATCAGGAATGAGAACACAAATAATACAGCTACTGACACAGGATGGATAAGGGAACAAATAAAGATCCTCAGTATATACATCTCCTGGGTAAGACACAAAGAACATGAAAAGCACCACTGCATACAGGACTGGGAGACCAACTAGGGTGATGATTTATCATAGAATCACACCTTTGGCCTTACAGGGTGCTAGGAGCCAAAATCTTGGTTCAGAGATGCCTACTAAGAGAGCAAGGCACCCGCCCCCATTCCACAGAAGAAGGCCACAGAGACGTGGCGTTAGCCCCACAGCAAAGCTATAAACTGAAGAAGAGGAGACGAACCACACTGGCTATCTGCAGACGACTGTCCCCACCGAGTAACTGTCCTACCAACAATGGCTGGGAGCAAGGGCCCCTAAGCCAGAGGTCAGAGAACTGCAAGGCAAAGCAGCAAAATCGCACAGAGATAGGACTGGAGAAGACAACCAGCAATGAGAAGATACTGGCAGACCTCAAATAAGCATGAATTGGCTGCTCAATACAAAGTTAAGACTGAAAACCTAAGCAGCACAGCTTGCCATGCCCCAGGAGCACAGACCCTCATCCAGGAAAAGGACACAGCCAGAGGAAAGAGATAAATGGGTTAAACATAGACCAACAAACAGCAAGGAGAGAGGAGTCTGAGTGACCAGGGAGGTGTGGGGGGTATTCCCAGGGTACCAACAAACATACAAAGATGACCAGTGCTGTAAGAAATCTAACAATAAATAAAATTAATAAAAAAGTCAAGAAAAATCTTTCTCATACCTAATCCAGGTATGAGAATTTCTACCTACAGAAGTAAACTGTGACTCATTCATGGCTATCAGTCAGATAAGAAGATGACAGGCTTAATTGGTTACTGTCAATCTCTTAATATCAAAATACTAGGATCTAAAGCATAGGTAGCTAAAATTGCATTAAAAAATATCAAACTCACAACCTCATAATTAAGGCTTTAATCAGGAAAGTCTCATTCCTTAGACAGTTAAGTACTTACTTCATGAAAGCTTCTATAAATAATTCCAGTAAAGACTATTATCCCTGGCCACATTTTTTGGGGTGCCTCTAATAGACCCATTATTCCAAAAAAAGTATTTGGAATCTAAAATTCAATGACTTCATGAGAATCCAATTCTCAGTAACTTTGAATGCCTAGGTATTTCCTCAGTTTGGATAGAAGGTTTTACTTTGAAAATTATATAAAAGCAAATTCCTAAACTTGACTTTTGAGGTAATTATAGTCACACAGCAAAATTCACTTTAAGATGCAACCCACACCATGAATCTCTTAATTCTGTCTTTGTCAAACTACGTTAAAAATCAATTTGTCTTTCTTGTTACTTTAGGAAATAGAACTTTATGCCTCATTAATCAGGAGGGGGCAGTTCAGAAGCAGTTATTTACTCAACCTCTGAGGTTATACTAGACAAACCACCTTTTAAATCAAAGCATCCTTTAAAAAAATACAGCCTAAATATAGCAAGTTTAGGGTTTTAATTATTTACAATATAAGAGGGATGAGCACACACATAAAAATAAACTCACAACCTTAATAATGACTTGATGAAAGTAGAAAGTTTGCTGATGTGTAAAACAAGATTTTATTTCTCTTTGAAATTTAAAGTTATGATTTTATTTGTAGTTTCTGCTGGACCAAAGTAAATTTGTTCAATGAATATTTAAATAAGTGACTATCAGCTACCACCTAATTGACAGATTTTATTCCAGCGAGAGACCACATAAGTTCACTCAATTTTGATATCCAAGTCTCTGTTAAGCAGTGACAAGAGGTCTTTCTAAGAAAAAGACACAGCATGCCTAGGTTTCAACATAAAGTTTTTCCTACCAAGTAAGTATCAGTTGAGCTGAGCAGGTGCAAAGATTATTAGATAGGATGGCTTCCAGCAATGCATTTCTTGCTCAGGTAGTGCAAGGGTTTTCAAAACCCACCTTCAACAGAAGCATAAAGAAGCCACTCCACCTTCCTTTTGCTTGAAAAGACTTCTATTTAGAAACATCCACTGGAGTGAACAAGACTAGCAATAATCCTTCTCAGAGGGTTTATCATCTGAGATTAAATAATTCAGAGCAAGAGCTAATTCAGCAATACTTTGTATCCTGCTGATACAAAGCTGAGAGATCTCAATTACATAACAGTGTCAGAACAAGTAAGTGTAAGTTTTGCAGGAGTTTACATTAAGTTAGGGATTGGTTTTTAAAAGCCAATTTAAAACCCTTTTTAAAAAAAGGGTGCAGCTCTAGTGGTTCAACTCGTTAGCATGCAGTACTTATAAAATATTATTAAGAAACAGAATTTCCTGGAGGATTTACCCATTTTGGTGGTAACATTTCTTTTTTTCTTCCAAAGAAATGGTTCCTGCTTCTGAGAGAGTAAGCATCCTCCTATAACAAAATGAAAACCCCACCCCTATCACCCTTACAACTTCTTGACATCTCGTACCTTTCCATAGATGACACCAGGTTTCACTGTCCTGGTTGATACGTATGTCTACAATTCCTTGCCCACACCTTTCTACCTCTCAACTCCCTGGGACTCAACTCCAATCTTTCCCAGGTGGGAAGGGATGAAATGTGCAATAGATAAGGGTGAGATACTGATATTGCTGGTGACATCTCAAGGTACATTTTACTCCCTAAAATAATGTGACAAACTCAAGTAAACCTATAAAAGACTACTGAACTTAAAAAGAGTGTGAAATAAACATCCTTCCACAACATTTTCAAGGAAAAAAAAAGCTCTATGTTGAAGGATTTACAGTGTCTCTTCAGAGTCAGAGACTTATTTTCCTTCTAAGTCTGCGTGCTCCCTGTTGGAATACACGATTCTAGTTCACTTCAGTGACTAGTCAACTCTGCCACCTTCTTATGGTCTACCCACACACGTTTTAATTCTTCAGACATTTCATGTTCTCTCATCGACCTGAAGTATTCTCCACCACCCGCCCCCGCCCCTCCACCATTCTTTAGATGAGATGCCCTGCTTCTTTAGAGACTAAAGTTAGATGGCCCACCAGAGTGCTCCTACTGCACCTATGCTTCCCCTTAACAGTCATCCTCAAATCATTATCTGCTAGCCTATCTCCCAGTGGACCTGAATGGAATGAGACAGGTTTAAAAACCGTAAGACTCAATGTGTGATATTTCAGGTGTGGCAAATTATTAGTCTCCTGCTTTCTTGTTACTAATGAAAACATAAGACTTTTCAATAATCTTAAATACTGCTTTCTATATTCATTTCAATCTAGAGAAAATTCAAATAGAGTAAAAGAGCAGAGTAAAGATTTAATCCTAAACCATTTATGGACTACATAAAGGAAAACAGCCATAATAAATTTAACAGGAAGATTTAATTCAATTAGAAAAAATTTAATTAGAAAGAAAGCTTCCCTCAACCATTAGAAAATTAAAAATTTAAAACTAAGAATCGTGTCATTCTATAAGACCCAAGTTAGAACAGGCACCTGAAGACTCTTCTGCCCCAAGAAAATGTGAAAACAAAAGGAATAGGGCTACATCTTCTCTTCCAGGTACTGAAGGGGAAACCCATGCTATCTTCCATAGTTGAGGTCTTCAAGTAAAGAACTTTAAAAAGGGTTTCCAAAGGTGCTGTTGGGAAGGCTTCAAGAGGAATGGGAGCACCAGTGTTAAGGAGATTCTTTAAAAAAAAAAAAAGGGTGTGAAAACTAAGGGAGACCATTATCTATTTAAAGACTTAACCCATGGCTTCAAGAGTAGGACTAAAAGGTTTGTTGTGGACTGAGCAACACATGATCATGCGATATATACTTTGTGAAGACTACAATCAGTAATTTGATCCTGGTTGGTCCATTTGGTCCACAGATAGCTGATGAGCTCTACATAAGCTGAAACTGTGACATCAGTTTCAGTTATCAGGCACTATAGACAAAAGTTATGGAATATTTGAGTATAACAGTAATACAGAGCTGCACTCAGAAATTTCTTTCAAAGAATACCCTTTCCTTAAGCTGCAAAAGGACAGAAGTTTCTAGTTTGTTTAATATTATCTATTTTATTCTGAAAATTGAAAAACCAACTCGGAAACTAACATTACATAGGTATCACCCCATATTTTTTCTCTTACCCCCGGAGAGCAAAGGCTTAGAAGTGATCTTTGCTCGTTGTTTGGGTAGCTTTCTAGCTGACTGCTAGTCTTAGTCACAACCTTTAGTTTTTTCGTGGTTCAGTGTTGCATTACACCTGAAAAAATTATCAACACATCTGTCTAAATAGTCTATCGGTTCTAATAAGCTTAGGTGTTTTCAGCTCTGGTCAGAGATACATATGGCAGCTGAGGTATTCCACCACACCAAATGTCTCACCATGGCATAACAAGGCCAACCCCCTGTCTGTGAAAGCACAGCCAACCCCCTGTCTGTGAAAGCACAGAAGTATCACTAAATGAACCACAATTAATACTATGTGGCACTTGTTTATGAAAACCTACAAGTCAGAAAAATCAGAATGAGCATGAGCAAAACGCTTCCTTTTTCTTCAGGAGCCTGGTCTAAGAAGGGGGGAGATGACAAAACCTATGATGGAGAAAAATCAGAAAGTCAGAAAGATTCAACTGTAGGATTATTTCTGAAGGATTTTGAAGATTTTAGTTAACATATAAAATCTAAGATTTGTAATAAACCAGGGAACTCTTGGTTTACATATTACTTAAAAGAACACTGATCTTCTTTGCTTACTAAAGCTAATGGACGAACAAGGAAACTTTGTTTACTGAAGAGTTTGTAATCTCTCATGTTCACCAAATGGTGCTGGATTTTTAGCATAATGTGGAAAGTGTTTTAATATTAAGATAAATTTTTATCAGTTCTGCAATTCATTAAATATACAGAACACCATAAACCTTCAAAAAGACAAATAAGTGGAAGAAATTTGTAAAATATTTAGCAAACAAATTAATTTCTATAATAAGCAAAATGCCTTACAAATCCTTAAGAAAATGACCAACGTGGGAAGTGGAAATGAGCAAATGAAATACATACTCCACAAAAATGGCAATACACACAAGATGAACTGCAATCTCAACCAAAAAAGAAAGCACCCAGAATTTTCTACCTATTTGGTTTATTAGAAATTTGCTAGGTTCCAGGGCTGGGCACGGTGGCTCATGCCTGTAAGCTTCAGTCTATGAAGCGGCCGGGGCTAGGGTTCACAGTTTGAGTCCCGCCGGAGGCCTGTAGCAAGACCTAGTTCCAAGAAAAATAGCTGGGTGTGGTGGCGCGTGCCTGTAATCCCAGCTACCTGGGAAGCTGAGGCTGGGGACTGCTTGAGTCTGTGGTACCCCGGGGAACATAAGCCTTGCGGTTCCATGGGCAAAAATAGCGAGACCTAGTCTCAAAAAAAAAAAAAAGGAATTTGCTAGCTTCCAATATGCTGTTAAGATCAGGTTGGGCATGATTAGTGTACGCTTACAGACTACTAAAGTCAAGGTGCCTGAAGTTGTGGGGAATTTTTGGAAGTGTAACAGACACCTCCATAAAAAAGGGAATACCATATTCCCCACCCCACCTTGCCAAGGGGCAGAGCTGAGTGGCCAGGTAGAGCTATGAAACACATGGAAGGCAGGTGGGCTCTCTCAAACACACAAGAGAAGGGGTCAAGCTTGTTTCTTATCTCTGGATTTGCACCAAGGACTTGGGGCACTTGAAGATACATGCAGACACACGAAAAAAAGCACAAGGGTGAGAGACATGTGGGGATGCTGAAAATGGCAGCTGTTATTAATTGTGCTTTGATTTTGTTCCTTTCATCCCAAACTTCCTTGTTTCCTTTTGGCCCTTTTCTATAGTTCCCAGTTAGAAGGTGTCTTAGACTTGTAGAAAGATTTCAGGCTTCAATGGCCCTGCCTTAGGTCAACCCTGTTTGACTAGACACTTATCCACAGAGGAATGGATAACTTTTGGTGTTTTACTAGTATATTGTTATTCTTTACCTCTCTCCTCCCATGCATACTAATCTATTAAAAAGTTCTTTCACACCACATATGCTTTGCCTTCATATGCAAGAATGGCCAGGTCTCCTTAACACATGCAAGGTTGAGGGTTCCAGGATCCCCTCCTTAACCTGCATGCTAATAGAAGATAATAAGGCACATAACTTTAAACAGACTTAATACTAATCAGCAATTTACTGCCAGGAACTTTACATATATAAACTTGCCTAAGGGTTCAAAGATTAAAAGGATATTCCTCTTACACCTCTGCAAAAGCCAAAACCTCAAAACAAACTACTTGGCCATAAATTATTGTATAATCATACAAAGGGAAAGCTATGAAGTCTTTAGAGACACACAAACCCTATACAAGCAGCAGCACAGAATCAACTGCCAGGAAATGCAGCCCTTAGCCAGCCCTATTTTGCTATAATGTTAATAATGATGCTTTAAACTTTTCATAGTAAGAAATGATCTTGCTTCATTGGATCAAATTTTTATTGTTGATATTTTTTGCAATGATGGCATCACATTTTTTTTTTTAATTGCTACCTTAGCTCATGTTGCCATCTCTCTAACCCTGGGGGTATGTAGAGAGTTCTGAGGGAATGAATTTCCAGTTTTACCAATCAACACTGCTAATCTAGCCAATATACATGCAAATTTATCTATTTAAATTTAGTCAAATTGGGTCAAAGTGCCCATTAAAATTGAATGGGATTCTGTCAAGTAAATATGAATAGGTATCTTAACTCTTAATTTATCTATCTTATACAAGTAAGTTTGTATAGCCTGTGGTCACCTATGCAGACTGAGGAAACACAAGTAAATAGAGATAGAAAGGTAGAAGGAGGAAAAACTGACTTTATTACAGAAGAAAAAAAAACTTTTTAAAGCATACCATTCACAGATGGGTGAACACGAACACACTAAAGTCATTGCCACAAAAGTAAGAAAGGGGGCTGGCCATATACATTTCAATCACTTCAAGATAGTTCTCTTTAATATAGTATGGTTTGATGTCTTAAGAGAAATAAAAGATACTCATGGTTTAAGCAGCTCCATTCAACTTCTATGGAAGGTTCTTCCCTCACCTCTTGGCAGGCTCATATGTATCACCCCAAAGTTTGATGCTGAAATCCCTTGCCGTGGGCACAGATTACATGGCAAGCAAGACAGTATCAGGCTGTCACATGACCTAGCTCTGTCAGCCCCACAGTAATAACTACTAAAAGTGCCTGACTCCAAAGTAGAAGGAATTTCAGACTTCACAGGTTATAGCATTAAAAGGAACACAGCTCACCACCACTAGTGTGACCATCTCTTCCTACTGCTTTCATGTTTATTAACAAGGAAACATGGTGATTTTTAAAAATCAAACTTAAAGAGGAACAGGAATAGAGACAAAAATCTAGTTTAAAATGGGGTTTCTGGAGGTCTGGTATGGACAGGGTCTATTTCTCAGGGTCTTGAAAGGCAAAATTCCAGCAACAAATATACTTATTTACACTTGACATTGTCCCCTGTGATTGCACTAAGACCCGAAAAACCCCAAAATTTTGAATGCTCTCAGATTCTCTAACTCTGCCTAGACTATCAACCTCTCTAGTTAATTTCCAAAATGACTAACTGGTAAAGTCCACAATCCCTATGTAGTCTAGACACCACTCTAGGAGCTTTTGTTTTAAGATAACAAGCTTAAGTTCAGTGCCAAACCTCAGTGGTTGCCCCCCACACACACACACAGCAAATAAAAAATTTTTAAAAACTTATCTTTGTGTCCAAATATATTACGTTTGAAAGTAGTGAACAACTCCAGAGTTTATCAAAATCTTCTCTCATCTTTTCCTCTCCCCCAATAAAAGACTAATAAATGTTGATACTAATGCACTATTACACATCTTGATATAACACAAGCCTAAATATGTGGCTGCCAACTATGAACTCTAAGGTTCTTACCAATAAGTATATGCAGACCCATTAAATTGAGGTTTTTTTGACCCTAAAAATTGTCATCACTTTTCCATAACATGAGGATATCCTCCAAATATAGATCAAGACTAACAGCAACATGTGTTTATTATACTTCTCCAGAACACCTCTGGGTCCACCTACCGTTTCTTTTCTTTTTTAAGAGACTAGGTCTCGCTATGTTGCCAGGGGTTGTCTCGAACCTGTGGACTCAAGTGATCCTTAGCCTCAGCCTCCCAGGTAACTGGGATTACAAGCGCGTGCCACCATGCCTGGCTATCTCCTACAGTTTCAAAATTGGATTAAAGAAACATGATGCTTTAGCATATAATCAAATCAAGCTCACTCTCCACCAAATAAGAATAAAATATTTCATGTATTTTATCTGCTCCTACATCCGCTTCGCCAAGTGAAGAACTAATTCACCCTAATCAGCAGCATATATTAAAGCAAAGTTTCACACAGATGAACCCAGATACCGACAGCACCTAAGGCCTGCTGCTCAACTCAGTTGACGTGTTTGAAACCTCTTATAGAGCAGAGATGGGTTAGATTTTACTTCTCCTTTGCCTTGTCATGAAAAAATAAAGCAGTGGAAATTGGAACAGATCATATGGAGAGTACCTTCCAGAAGCTGTATTGTTACTTTAATTAAGTCAAAGGCATATGTATTCAGAATAAAGCTACTGTAAAATGAAACAGAAAAAGTTTAATTCAGAAAGAACATGGATTTGTTCACTCTTTCAGCTGAAGATAAAATAGCAACACAAAATCCTACCAGTGGAAACTGTACTCCACCAATTTTGAGACAAACACCAGGACTTCTTTGGATTCTTTTAAACACAAAGAGGTAGCAACACACCCAGTAACCTACAAGGAACTGTAAGGATCTGTGCTCAGTGGGTACTGCCTACTTCTCCAGATGCACCAAAAAGTAGTAACTCTTGGGCCCGGCATGGTGGTGCATGCTTCTAAACGGCAGCCTAGGAAGCCACAGCTGGGGCCAGGGATCGCGGTTCAAGTCTCACCGGGGCACATAGCGAGACCTAGTCCCAAAAAGATAGCTGGTCATGGAGGCGTGCACCTATAGTCCCAGCTACCTGGGAAGCTGAGGCTGGGGATCGCTTGAGTCTGTGGTACCCCAGGCAACGTGAGCCTGCGGATGCACGGGCAAAAATAGCGAGACCTAGTCTCAAAAAAAAGAAAAGAAAAGTAACTCTCTTGATTGCACGGGTGCTTCACTGGGTAATTCTCCTTGCCTAAAAATCTGTTAAAATGGTACAGGGATAAAATAATTTAAGTATTTTCCACTTGTTAGTATATGAGAGGTAAGTCAATCAGACTGGAGAGCAGAAAGAAACCAAGAGTCTAAGGGGAAAGAGATGCTTCTCCTAAATTTTCACATACAACTCATTCCTAATCATGGCTGCTCTAATCTAATTCACTCTAATGCTTTTCTCCACATGGAACTAAAGAAGTTACTTTAGGGAAGAATTTAATGCAGTTCCTCCTGTCTGGCAAAGGTATTTTTCATCAGAGGATGGCTGGCTGACTGTTTGATAAAGGTATTTACATATCCCAAGAGCTTCTTTTCCTTTATTTAAAGGAGAGAGAGAGAGAGAGAGAGAGAGAGAGAGAGAGAGAGAGAGAGAGAGAGAGAGAGAGAGAGAAACAGACACCACCCATATTTTACTTTCCCCTCCTTGGAAGTTTGGGAGCAAGTTCCTACAGAACAGTAACTGAAACCTACAATCACAGACCCTGTAAAAATCTGACCCTTATCCACAGAAAAATGCTTCTTTAAGCAGCAAGCAGGTAGAAATACTCCACTCCTCTAAGGCTCATTCCTGAGAACATGGGGTTCCATTTATAGGCAACTTTAGCCTAGGGGAGATTTAGAAGAGCACTGCCATCTACGACTGCTGTAGAATCTTTACTTCCCTCCTCCTTTCACATGTGTCAGACTTGTTTTGTGGTCCAAAGACATTAGTGGGTCTCAGTATTCCTGCTGTCTTTTCCTTTCCTTTATACTTCATACTTCTTCTCCCCAATAAAATTCTTACATGTCTAACATCCATCCCATTTGTGGTTTGCTTCTAGGGTGACTTGAACTATGTAGAAAACCTGTCGTTGCTTCAGTTTTCACAGCATCTTTTTCACAGGGCCCCAAGGGAGTAACCTGGGATCTTCCAGTACTCACACTCCAACACAGAAAATACACCCCTTAAGACAAACTTCTATTTCAGAGTTACCTCATGGGATGAGGCTCCTGGAAGTCAACAGGCTATGGGTGTTCTTATTTCAGACACCATGGGTGGTTCTGTGATTTCTGCTTGCAGGTCTAAGACCCATGGAAGGATAACTGCCAACAGTATGGCAGAAACTGACACTGAAGGCTAACTCAATTAAGGTAAGCTGTGTAAAAGGCGTTACATTTTTCAGGCCTAAAATATATGGTCTTAGCTGGTGCTAGAAATATCTTTGACACTTATATTACACTTAACATGGAGGTATATATTTATAACCAAGTTCTGAAGTGACAGTGCTATTCAAAGGGGAAAAAAACAGTTACGTGAAGTAAAAATATTCAAAACAAAAATCTTACTCTAAAGTGACCTTTTATATTTACTAGAGAGATTTCAACAATAGTATGAGATTCAAAGTCAGTTCTTAAACCAGTAGGAGCTATTAGTTTGCAAATATTATTTGAGTGCCACAAAGCCCCAATCCCAGCATCAGCTGAGGCTTTCAGTTGAAGGAGTAGGTGAGATTTTTGAGGTAGTATCAAGGGATTGTGTCAGAATCCAGTCAAACTATCATTTGTCCAGATCATTTCTGTTCCTCATAACCCTCAGAATGTGCAGCATTAAGTGACTTATCAACCTGCCCTTTTCTCCATTAAGACAACCAAAGAACAAATCAGTATTATTGTTTATTCAATATTGTGATAAAACACCATTATGAAATAGGATGGAAGAAGAAATCTTTCTAGTTAGAATTCCCCCTGAAATTCTCAAGAGAACAAAATAATCAAAGGTTTTGTTTGGCAAGCTTTTTTTTTTCTTTTTTGCACCTTATTCTTGGTTAAGCTCTAATGACAAAGAAGCCAAACCCACTTACTAATTTACTAACACATCTTAAGCAAATCACAGTCAAGTTTCTATTTTAACCAAGCAAGGCAATAAGGTGAGTGAGTACATTTTCAAACTACCAGAACGGGCACTACTTGAATAGGTTGACTGGCATTAAATCAGTATTTCATAAATCGTGCAGGCCTGCCCATTTAGATGAGCTCTATGCAGAATCGGCAGTCTAATGCTGGCTCTCCCAAGCATTAAAAACCATCACTCTGCTAACCCAACTCACTGTTCAGACGGGTCTTCTTGAATGCAGCCTTTATTACAACCTCACTGCTGCTTCCTACACTGAAGAAAACCCATGTTTTTAAGCCAGGAGTTCTTCTTTCTTGCTTTATCGTAATCAGGGGGTCTCCCGGCGACCCTGATAGTGTTACAAAGCACAGAGCTCTCTAACAGTAAAGCTTCTGGAAAACCCAAACAAAAGACACGTCACCGGGTGACGTCAGCCTATATACAGTTCTGTGTGGTCGCAGCACATAAGCAAATCCATTCTTGTGCCGTTTCTCGGAAAAGCTTTTCAGTAAATGCACTCATGCTGCTCCAGGAGCTCTTCTCTGCAACAAGCAGCCCATCTGCCATCAACAAGTTAAGACCAAGAGAACTAACGGCTGCGGAAAGGAGGGACTGAACCTTTGATTAACCAGCTGAGCAGTTACAGGAGGATGAAATTAACTTGTATTCAAAACTGACTTAGGAGATCAGAGTGGTCACAGAAAATGAAACCAATGCTTTCAAGAGGAATATCCTAAGGGAGGAAATAACTCACGCTTGTGGATTTATTTTACTCAGAAAGCCTGGGATACAGAAAACAGGAAACTGGTCAAAGGCTCCTGCTCCTGCATGTCAGAGCCTTTTACAGACTCACTGCGTTGAGTCTAACAACCGCGACTGAATGCAGCCTCCAATGTGCTCAGAAGAATGGGTAAGTCTATGCATTTATGTATCTTGCAGGATCAGCAAGGAATTATGCTTTTAAAATAAGCACTGAATTCACATTTTATGGGAGAAATCACCATTCTATTTTAAAATTTTTATGGTTAAATGAAAAGCATCTAGCTCAAAACAGAGATGCTGTTTCTTTTTAAATGGTTCAAGTTTTGTTTTAGTCATACTAACAAGGTTAGTTGTTCTGCAGCAAATAAAAAATATATTATGCAGTGAAATCTTTCACCATAATGTTATGATTTGTTATTTTTAAAACAGCCTGTATGTTCTGCTGAAAAATATCCTATCTTCTTGTTTTCCTTAAATTATATTCTGCAGGCTTACATTTCAAGTGGCCATTAGGGGCCCCTATGCTGGCAGCAATATATGCAATGAGTATGGTTTTAAAAATGCTGCCTGCCCTGGGTATGGCGTGTCCACCCAAATGCCGCTGCGAGAAGCTGCTCTTCTACTGCGACTCTCAGGGCTTCCACTCAGTGCCAAACACCACAGACAAGGGCTCCCTGGGCCTGTCCCTGAGGCACAACCACATCACAGAGCTTGAAAGGGATCAATTTGCCAGCTTCAGTCAACTTACCTGGCTCCACTTAGACCATAATCAAATTTCAACAGTAAAGGAAGATGCTTTTCAAGGACTCTATAAACTTAAGGAATTAATCTTAAGTTCCAACAAAATATTTCACTTGCCAAACACAACTTTTACCCAACTGATTAACCTGCAAAATTTGGACCTGTCTTTTAATCAGCTGTCATCTCTGCACCCAGAGCTCTTCTATGGCCTTCGAAAGCTACAGACCTTGCATTTACGATCCAACTCCCTGCGGACTATCCCAGTTCGCCTGTTCTGGGACTGCCGTAGTCTGGAGTTTCTGGATTTGAGCACAAACCGACTGCGAAGTTTGGCTCGCAATGGATTTGCGGGATTAATCAAACTGAGAGAGCTTCACCTAGAGCACAATCAGCTGACGAAGATTAATTTTGCTCATTTCCTACGGCTAAGCAGTCTGCACACACTCTTCTTACAATGGAACAAAATTAGCAACTTGACGTGTGGGATGGAGTGGACCTGGGGCACTTTAGAAAAGCTAGATCTAACTGGAAATGAAATCAAAGCTATTGACCTGACAGTGTTTGAAACGATGCCTAATCTTAAAATACTCCTCATGGATAACAACAAGTTAAACAGTCTTGATTCCAAGATATTAAATTCTCTGATATCCCTCACAACCGTTGGCCTCTCTGGCAATCTGTGGGAATGCAGCCCTCGAATATGTGCTTTGGCCTCCTGGCTGGGCAGTTTCCAAGGTCGGTGGGAGCACTCCATCCTATGCCACAGCCCTGACCACACCCAAGGAGAGGATATTCTAGATGCAGTCCATGGATTTCAGCTCTGCTGGAATTTATCAACCACTGTCACTGCCATGGCTACAACTTACAGAGATCCGACCACTGAATATACTAAACGAATAAGCTCATCAAGTTACCATGTGGGAGACAAAGAAATCCCAACTACTGCAGGCATAGCAGTTACTACTGAGGAACACTTTCCCGAACCAGACAATGCCATTTTCACTCAGCGGGTAATTACAGGAACAATGGCTTTATTGTTTTCTTTCTTTTTTATTATTTTTATAGTGTTCATCTCCAGGAAGTGCTGCCCTCCCACTTTAAGAAGAATTAGGCAGTGCTCAATGATTCAGAACCACAGGCAGCTCCGATCCCAAACACGACTCCGTATGTCAAACATGTCAGACCAAGGACCGTATAATGAATATGAACCCACCCATGAAGGACCCTTCATCATCATTAATGGCTATGGACAGTGCAAGTGTCAGCAGCTGCCATACAAAGAATGTGAAGTATAATACCAAGCATCATCAAAAATTACACCAGATAAGTAACCTATTTTAAATAGTAGGGAGTAAATACATATCTAATTTTTATCAATGGTGACATTAAGCCTAATTTTCCAAACTAAGTGGAGACTTAAGTTTTTGAAGTGTTGAAGTATTTTAAATTTTTTTAATTAAACAATATTGTAAGTGCTAATGAAGCAATGCTCACATTAATTTGCACTCTTGTTGGAAAGTCTAAAAATGCTTATTTCAAAATAAGACATTTCATGTATGTAATTATATACTGTCATGTGTAAACATTTAAGGTCTCCATAAGCTAGATTTTTCTACTGAAAACAGTTTGGAAATAAGCTACTGAGCAAAATATAATATAGATCAATATTTGTCTGATCACTGCTCTCCATCCCAAGTACCACAACTGGCTTGCTGCTTAAGAGGAGTCTTAGCAAAGTTATTTTGTATAATTTGGCATTTACTCAAATCTACAAGTTACTGCCAGTGTGGGAAGCAGAATTTCATGTATGCTTAAGACTGGTAATATTAAACTCTCTTCTTTCAGAGTTTTTGTCTGAGTTAAGAGGTATCAAAGTGCACATCAAGAAATCAGAACCCTTTATGTAATTCTAATAAGCTGAGGACTCCTTAATATATTTAAAGAATGAATCCAAGTGACTGTGAAAAGGTCTCATTACAATGAAACCAATACTAAAAAATTACACTGACTTTGTATCACATACATCTAGTTTGACTTACAAAAGAACATGTTGAGTTTTGTGGCACTTAAATTTAGACAATTTAAACTAGTTTTAAGTTACCAATTTACTAATTAGTGTACTAAGTCCTATATTTACATTTATATGTGAAAAAAATAGAAATTATTTTGGAGAGAAAAAAGATAAACTGAGTCAACTTCATCCTGTGACTGGCTCCCTCTAGTTTGAAAGCACACACAAGAAATACACTCATTTTTCCCTCCTCTTTTCAGTCCCCTCACTTCCTCTCTCATCATGAACAAAAATGCCTTGACAAAGGGGTTCAAACCTCTTTCTTCTTTCTTCCCTAATCTTCAAAAATAATTGGCTAGTAACAGGCATAACACTAATTCTTGCTAGACTACAGTATAAAGAAATCACAAAAAATTCACTTTCTAAATATTATATGCTAACATTTGAACTTTTAATAATAAAGATAGATATTCACACTGTAAGAACAGCTCTAAGTGAAGGGGACAACACATTACCAAGGCAATTCCTCTTGTGGTAGAATACTGCACATGCCTATGTAGCCACACAGTGGTGACTTGAAGGTGGCACTGAGGTAAAAGGATGAAAAGGAAAGGAGATTTGTGGTAAAAGGATTTTGAAATCTGACTCTTACAGAAAAAGGTTAGGTGAAGTTAAAAGATAATCAGTAGGGAGAAACTGCTAACTGTATATAAGTGGCATCAAAAGTCAAGGTCCCTGATCTGCAGGGTTAAACAGGGAAGGGGTAATAAGAGATTCTCCAGGGTTAAAACAAACATTTCACAATGAGCAAATAAAATGATGGCACATTTTCCCATGCAGGAGAGAACCACAAATAATGTCTTCAACTATGATTTGTACAGCAGACATTATGATATATTTGGGATTTAGATGCAAGGTACTGATTCATCAGAATTTTTCTATAAACAAATTCCCATGCAGATAGTAGCAAAAACTGAAAGGCTACTGACTTAATTTTAGAAGAACAAGCAATTTACCACTGACATTTACTCTGTGAAAAAAGACATAATGAGGAAAAAATCCTCAGAGAATACTCTCCTAAAACAGTATCTTTTCATTAACATTATACCCTTCATTCAAAGCATATTTTCTTCCCTAACTGAATTAAAAACATGTTTAAACCACAGTCTATCTCATGAAATTTAACCATAATTTCTTCGTTAGTACTAAGAAAGGGATGCTAAATAGTAAAGAAATATTAAAGACATATTAAAGACATATCAAAGGACATATGTCTGAGTAAAAAGCAGACAAGATGACAAGCTATAGTAAAAATTTACTCTCAAGATTTTTATGGTGGGTAGATTAGTTTGGCAAAGTCTCAGCCTAGTCAAATTCAGTTGGTCTTGAGCAGGGAGCATTTCATCTCTTCTCAAACCAGAATCTGCTTATGCAGGGACAGAAGCTGGCTTTACAGCAGAGAGCACAGAGAGTAGTTCGTTGCTTCCCTAAGAGGGGCTGGATCAGAAGTCCCCACCACAAATGAGAATACCACAAACTAAAATTTATCAATCCATTTACCGGGTAACAACCACAGTCATTTGTTAGGGCATAGCTTTGTCACGATACAACTGTGTCCTGAACACATAAAGCTTCACTAGCCCTGAGGAGAGCAGGGGAGTATTTTTCATCATTTCAGCCACAATCAAAATTAATTCAAACTGTGAGCAGAGGGGTGAGGAATATTGGCTGGGAATCCCCACATTAATCCTAAAGATTATAGTTTGTCAAATGGACCATCAATTGGTAAAATCTTTAATATATGTAGAAAAGTAAATTGAAAAAGCAAGCCATTTAGTAATTCAGGGGAAAAGCATACCCAAGACCACAAAGACATATATTCTCAGTTTCAAAATAACTGATTTTATTTTCTGCCTTCCATTTTTGTCAAGTAATGCTTTCTGAGAAATTAACTAGTAGTGTGCCAAACAACACTTTTTCATTTAAAGTTTAGACTTCCTTTTTCAGTCACCAATAGAAGGCAGGATCTCATTAAACTGGGTTGTTTGTGTTGTGGTATCAGAATAGGTTTGAAGATGAGGCTGTTAAGTCATATGAACTTTATCAACTGGTTAGAGTGGAATAGCATCACAGCTACACTGCAGGATCCTGGCAACACAATGTTGGGCTTTTGTTTCTCCGGGTGGTTTTATCCTCTACAATCTTTTCTCAATTCCCTTCTTTTTCTGTCTCTTTTTTTAATTTTCAAGGTTAGAGGAAGTCAAGAATAAAAAAACAAGTATCTTTGGAAAAGGAAAGTTAAAGAAGGCAATGATACTATAACAATCTAATATTCCAGAGCTAGTTTGGGATCATTTATATTCATTTCTGTAGCTTGCCAAGGATTTTTCAATCACCTTTCTGAAATCAGAGTGAGCTGATGATAAATTTGCAAATCCACAAACAGCCCAGAGAATACCCACTGCCAACATCAAATAGCAAAGACACTAATTTTTTAAGCCAAAAATCTGCACTAACACATGTAATTTCTTAATGTGCCTAAGTTAATTTCTGTACCAATTCAATGAATGGAATTGATTGAACTTCCCCACTCCACTAATTATTAAAATCCATCTGCTTATTCTAATGCTAGTCACCAAGAGCTAGACTCCATCTTTCCAATAAAAATGAGTCTTACATAGCCCTAGGTTTAAATCCTAAAATTCAAAGCAGGCATATCATTTTCTCAAGGCATACATCTCTAAGGGAGAAAAGCTATAAATGTTTTCTCTCTGAAGTGTGAATATCAATATGAAATTTTAAAAGGAGTATTTTTAGAAGCTAACTTACATGATCATTTTCCTAATACAGCAATACAGTAACAGACCTATTTGGGGACATGCTTTTCATACCTTATTGGTTAAAGTGTTTCAACCGAAAGAGACTAAGATGAAGATAAGGCAATCCATTGATAATAAAATATTTCTCTTCTTAACCTGGGGCAAACTTGCACTACTTGAATAATTTAAGGCCAAAAACAAATAGAAACTGACTGTTTAAGCTTTTTCCATAATGCTATTGCAAACATTTGGAAACACCTGCTTTTCCTTCAACTAACCAATTTTTCCTTGGTAATTGGGAAAAAAAAAAAAAAAAAGGTCTAACCTATGGAATGTTTGGTGAACTTTCCTATCAGTACTGAGACTGCAAACTAAAAGTACAGTCTAAACACATTGTGTCAATCACCTTAAGAGCCATTTTTGGGGGGCTGGGGGGGTAGTGGGCAAGTGGGCTGGGGTGGGAAGAAAATAACTATTATAATGGGGGCTGGGAGGGATGATAACAAAGTACAGTGTACAGGAAGTTTTGTTATTAAAATTGTGCATAATGTAAAAAAGTGAATGTCTTTTTTTTTTAATTTTTCCATGGCAACCTATTAATTTTGACATGTGAAACTTGAAGAATCATTTGACAGATATAGAACCTTAAATGAATAGCTGTTTTGTACCATAGTCTCGACAATGCCAAATGTGTCAGCTGAAAGGGGGGCACCAAATCATCACCTGTCTGATTCAGAGAGGCAAAACTGG
>PVHY01007599.1:43626-66619 GCA_004024945.1 Uropsilus gracilis
AACGTGTTATAGTATATTCACACCATGAAATTTTACTCAGTAACTTAAAGAATCAAGCCAAGGAGGAAAAATCTACATGGTGGATGAGAAGGTGGCAGTTGGAAATTTATTACAGCAGCACATGCCAGATGCTAACAGTGGCTCTTTGGGAGAGGAAGATGTGGGATGGGGAGATGTTAGTCAAAAGAGAAAGTAAAAGAACAAAGTCTGAGCATAGAGATCCCATTTGTGTGTAAATTTAAGAGAAATATCGTAGACTTTATATAGTTATATAGTTGTTCCCGTTAAGAGGTAAGTCTAATCTCTTATGACTGCAGTATTTTAAAAGATAATATAGGTTGTAGGAAGGAAATATAATTGAACTATTATAGTTATCACTTTCATTGGATCTTGAAAAGTGATCTCATGAAAAAGGATAAAAGTAGAAAACTAAAGAAGAATGAAGGCAATGAAGAGGTAGTACAGTGACAAAGAAAATAGAATCAGTATCCTGTGCCCATTAAAGAAAGTTACCTATCTGAGATGAACCTGGAAGCAGAAAATATTACGGATATAGGAGATTTGGTTACTAGACCATGGTCAAAGGCAGTATTAAAAATACTGAAATACTACGCAAATACCTACCATTATGTAAAAGATTAACATCAAGTCCATTAAAGTTCTCCATAATCTGCTCCAGCACTAAAGCACTGACATTTGTAGACCACCAATGTTAACCAGATGTAATCATATTGAACACATCCTCGACTACGATGTGTGAGAGAGGAAATCATCTATCCCCACAATGACATCATAGTCCACCTTTACCCACAGGCAATGTAGCATTACCTCTGATGATTACCAGCAGCCATAATCTACTGGACAACCTATGAAGGATATGAAATTAAGGGCCCTGGAAGCCCTGAGGTAAGAGAGGAAAGCCAACAGTACTCAGAAGGGTAGGAAGAGAGAAACAGTGACACAAGAGTTCAGTTGAATAAACACAAAAAGTGTGTGGGTCATCCTGATGATCAACAACATGTTCTAGACAGACTATTTTGTGTGATCAATCTGAACCTACATTTTCAGGTAGAAATGACTGATATATATTACATGTCTTCAGCCAACACAACGGAAAGAATTTTTGTTTTGTTTCAGACCATCTTCTTCCTAAAATGCAGCAAGTCAATTTTTAACATGGTTTGAGATAATACTCAATATCACCTAAGCTGAATGCAAAACATATGCAGAGCTAAAAATCCAGTTGGGTTCCCAATCTGGGATACCAGAACTATACAGCACAGACGCAGTACCAAGGGACAGACACCGGAAAGGAAACGGCCAACACGATGGGTACCTCCAACATAGGAAGCACCACAATAGGGGCACCTGGGGAAGCACATCACATACCCGCCCTATAAGAGACCCCTAATGTGCAAAGCCTGGCTGCCTGCATCACAGAAAACTCTGGTGATCCCAGCAGCCTGGAGTGCTGCATTCCAGGAACACAGGTTCTCACCCAGGCAAAGAAGATGTTCCCACAAGAAAAAGAGACCAGTGAGCCTTGGCCAATGACTTAGATCGAGAGAGGAGTTGGAGTAACCAGATGGGGTAAAAGGAGAGAGAGAGTGGGGAGGGAGATATAAGGAGAGCCATAAAGGAACTAATAACTATATAAATATGACCAATGTTGTATGAAAATTAAAATACAGTAAAATTAAAGATCCATTAGAAACAGAAACAATATCAAATACATGATCAAAATCAAAACAGCAATTATTTAACTAAATTAAGCTGCTATTTAATAGCAATTATTTGTTAAACAGACATAACAATATTATGAACAACAGTCAATAGTGTATGTCTAAGGCCACTCAATCTGACTTGGTTGAGAAACAATTAAGGTATGAAACAAAACAGAATCTTTGTCTCATGAAGCACATGAGGCTTATGCACTTCAGCACAATCAAGTGACTATAAATAATGTCAGCACCAAAGACACAATGAACAGAGGCCTCCGGATTTATACACGTGAGGAAGGAGGAGAAAAGCAAAAGAGAGACAGGGAACAGATTGCTTAGGAGTCAAAAAAAAATACTGTAGAAGGTTTGAACCAAAAGAGGGTTACATGGAATTAGATTAAGTGGCTGTAAGATCAAAGTATGTAATACTTAGCAAAACATTTTTAAAGTTTAATGTTGGCAAAAACAAAACCAGAAGCCAGCAAATTATCTAAGTAAACCCTATTTTACAATCAAGTAATATAACTCAAGACAGACACAAGAGTAATCTTTAATCTGTATGTGTGTATACACACTTCAGTGTATCAAAAAAAAAATGACATGAGAAATGGGTGGCTAAAGAATAAAAATTAGAGAGGACTTTATAATTCACTACATAATTAATATCCTTTTGATTTTGAGTCATGTAAATGCTTTTTAAGAATTAAAAAAATCTTTTTAATAGATTAACATTGTAGCAGCAAGGCTCTCACCTCAGTAACAGAGCTATCTTTTTTTCAAAACCTTTAAGAGCCAACAAATAAAATGCTTTCCTATTTCTCCAATCTTTAGTATAATTTGTAAAGCAACTAAGTATTACTCCAATGAGCAAGTTCACAGACAGCATCTAAGAACAACTGTTCATATCTCCTAAGTAAAGGGTGATGGTGCCAGCCAACTTATATCCTCACTTCTAAGTCAGTCAGCTTAACTATAAAGATATTTCCTTATAAGATTTTTCTCTTCAGTCATGTTAGAGGTTGAAAGAGAAAAATCCTAACGTGAAATGGGGAAAAACGTCTACAAATCATACTAGTCAACTACTATCTTTTTATACTATTGTTTTAGGTTAATTATCAAACGCAGTTTGATAATTTTAAGGTTCTATGGTTCAGATATTCTTAAACAGTGAACTGGTGGGCTTCTGAATAAGCCCACAGGCAGTAAAACACCATTTTCCTCTAGTACTAAGCTATTTTAAAAAACTAAAGAAATGTAAACATGAATAGTTTAGCAAGATGAACAAGAGAAGAAACCATATGAATGGTATAATATTCAAATAGAAAAATCTACTTCAAATGAAATCACTAATCCAAAACTGGTAAGAATAATGAAGAGATTTTTATACAGAGATGCTGGTACAAAACTCAATTCAGACAATGAACACTGACAATAAGAGCCTTGTTTTCTCATGCCAGATAACTCAGAATAACTATAAAGAATATGCCAGACCCAGGCAAAATGTACATTTTAATAGTAAGGAGAACATATTATGAATCTGGGAATAGAGCCACAAACTTCAGGCAAGACAGTTAAGACAAACAGAGCAATAAAATAACCACTGCAACAGTCAGCAGACACAAAATTGCTAAAAATTAATAAAGTCTTTAGGCATTATTACCAGAGTATACATTTTAAAAAAGGAGAATTCTCCAAATGTATCTGACCATTGTTGAAAGAAAAAAGGAAAGAATTAAGCTCTTTCTCTCAGCAGAATGAGAAATTCAACTACTCTAAGAAATCATTGGGAAGTAGAACAGGTAAAAATAGAGGATAAAGTTTTAAAACACTCAAAATACCAAAATTTATATGTAATAATTCCCCCCTAAAAGTAGCAACAGTATTACACTGGTAACTGGGGGGTATTTTATACTCTCCCAGTCATGCTGTAAGCAGACACACTATCATCATTCCCCACTCAATGTTGAGGTGACTGAGACTTGGGAGAGAGTTTATGGTAAAGCTTCAAGATGAATGCAGCTATCAAGAACTAGAACAATGTCTCACCATAGAATGTCCTTCTATGAGAAATATATTAAAGCCAAAAACTTAAACACATTACTAAACATAATTCAAACATCTGTAGAGAAAAAAAAGTTTCAAATTAGGTAAATGTTATCATACCTGCAGTAAGATCAATAAACCCCAAATAAGAGGAGAAAATGTTAACAATACAAAGGAGTCATTTGATTCATTTCCAGAAACAAAGATAACAGGGAACATCTCTGACAATTTCACCACTAATGAGAAACATGTTGACCCATACAACTGCTGCCATTTTCAGTTTACCTTCAACTCCCCCACACCAGATAAGGAAACATCAACTTCATTAGTACCAATCTCCAAGAAGCAACAACATAGCTGAAAGCTGCCCAAAAGTCTCATTTCTGTAACTCACTGAAAAATTTACTTGGGGCAGCAAGCATATGCTCCATCTTCCAGGACATCAATTTAGAGAGAAATTCCCTTCCTAAAATAGGGTTCACAGCACCTTCCCACATCAATGTGAGGGTGACTATCTCAACAAAATACATCTTTCTTACTTCCTGCCATAGTGCCTTTAATTCTCTTTGAGAATGTATAAAAAAAAAATGCAACCCCAAATAAAGCAACAGTAAAAAAGGAGGTAAGAGGGAACATATTTGACTTTTTCAAATGACACTTTGACTAAGAAATTATGTAAGCTAAAAAGGAAATGTTTTCAGTATTCTCCCTAGTTGCAGACAAAACATAAAATTAATGTTCATATGCTCTAACTCCAAACTATGCTACAAAGGTATAATAGTCAAAACAGCATGGTACTGGAATAACATAAAACACATGAAGAAAACAGGCAACACTCTCTGTGATATGGGCTCCAGGGGACATCTTTGAGATATTCTGTACAGCAAAAAGAAACTACCATTAAACAAAAGATTTCCACATCCTTCTGAATGGGAGAACATATTTGTATTCTGTCACACAAGGGGTTGATAATCCAAGATATAAAAAGAACTCATAACAACTCAACAACAAAAAAATCAAATGACCAAATTCAAAATATATAGAAGCTGTGAATACACTTCTCCAAGTAAGATGTACAGATAGCCAAAAGGCACATGTTAATAATCACCAACTATCAAGCAAATGCAGATTAAAACCACCATGAGGTATTTATTACCTCAAACCACTGAAAATGGTCCATACCAAAAAGATCACAAGTGCTAGAGAAAAAAGGAACCTTTGTGCAGTGTTGGTGGTAAAGCATATAAAGAAAATGGGGTAAAGGTTCCTCAAAGTATTATAAATAGATCTACTATATGATCCATCAACTTCTCTTCTAGAAATCTAGCCAAAGAATATAAAACAAGAACATTCAACAAGATACCTGTACTCCAGTGTTCACTGTTGCACTATTGTAGCCAAATTAAAGAAATAACCTATGTTCCAAGAACAGATGATTTAATAAAGATGATCTAGTACATATATACAATGGAATACCACTCAGCTACAAAAAAGAAAAAAAAATTTTAAATACTTCTTGAAATACTTTTCTTTTAAATGCTTTTTTGAAATACTTTGAATTACTTGCAGTAATGTGACTAGTGGAGGAGATTATTATAAGTGAGGAAAGTCAAGAGAAAAAACTGTATAATTTCACTAACAAATGGAATTTAAAGAAACAAAACAAAGGAACAGACAAACCAAAACAAATTCTTGGGACTCTGGTTACAGAATCACAGCTAACAGCAAAGGAGCAAGATGAGGAGGTAGTAGAAGGAGAAAGACTATTGGGAGGGATTACTGGTGCTTTAGTGGTAGGAAGGGTATAACGTACATTTGAAGATGTGTGAATCCATATACCTGAAACATAGTATTATAAATCAATGTTACTACAACTCAAAAAAAAAAATTTAACGGGCTTAATCCTACTAAATTAAATTAAATAGGTTTCTAGGCTTTTAATTTTCTGTTTCCCTCAAATTGTACTAATTGGCCAAGTATTTACATAATTACATAATTTCTAGCAGTACAACTTCACACCTCCATACATGCACATGCTTCACTCAATCTTGGACTTCTGATTCAAAATTCAAAAATTTTTATACTACAACATGTTGAATCATTTCAGTGATTTTATATTTCTATATATATAAATTTGAATATACCTATTAAAATAGTTTAAGTTTACTACTTTTTAAAAAGAGAAATTGCAAAAAATTCTCTCTTCTGAATATTTTGGGTGCTTATTACAGTATAGTCTGATAGTAAGTACCAGTAAATTTAACAAACTACATAGCATATTGAAATTCACAGAAGACCCTTGGAAAGAAACCATTATGGTTAATTTGACCCATTGAGTAGATGTTAACTTTTTATTTATTAAGTACACGTACAGTAAGACTCATTTTTGCTAAGATTGTTGCTGGCTTCATAACGGAGTCCTACAAAATTCGGTGACAAAGCTCCAGGATCTCTGAAAACTTTAAGGAGATTGGCAGCTTCAGCCTACTCTTTACCACAGAAAAAGTCAGACCCCTGGGTTCACCAAAGATGGTAAATTTGCACCATAGCTCAGCGAGGAGGCAGTAAACCATACAGGATCAGCCATACAGGGTTGGCAGGCGCACCACAGAGAACTGGAAGAGTCTGTTTGACAAACTGAAAAGCCATTATGTTACATTACAAGTAACACCCATAGATTTTTTTTAAGGGGGGGGAACACAAAAGTTTATTATTCATAAACAAAGCAATTACTGTGACTTGAAATAAGCCACTTCACTTACAACCTCTGCTACAACTTTTTCTGCAATTCCTTAAGATCAAGTAAATATAGAATATAGCTATGAGATATTATTTTATGTTTATGAACATTTCATAGTCTTTAGAGTTGCAAAATCAAACTCTAGGTGATTGTATACAGGTCTTCAATTTAAAATCCAAACAACAAAACTGATAACCTAATGGTCAACAAAGCATAACACAGACCCACCCATTTTTTGCCAGAGAAAACAAAGTTTGAAATAATACATGTTTAATCTGATATCTGAGTTTTTAGACTATTTTTGACTCAACAACCCTTAATGACATATTTATAACTTAAATAGTCACAGAAAATTGCATTAGTCTGTTCAATACAAAGGAAGGAGATTAGAAAGGTCACCTTTGTATACACATAGGCTTTTAATGTACCTAGTATCATTCGGAAGGCAACATCAGATACAGGACCTATTTTTGAATGGGCAAATATTCTCTATATAGGATAAACTACCTTGACCTCCTATAAGAAATATAATTTAGGATGTGAGGGCAATCTGGCTGCGACATCTGTCACCCCATTGATCGCCAGGGTTGATTCGGCTGATCTGGCTGGCTAGGCGGGTGTCCCCTTCCTCCCTCACCGCTCCTTGTGCGTCCCTCCCGAAGCTGCGCGCTCGGTCGAAGAGGACGGCCTTCCCCGAATAGAGACGGACCGTTCTTCGGTCGAGGGTATACGAGTAGCTGCGCTCCCCTGCTAGAACCTCCAAACAAGCTCTCAAGAAATATAATTTAACATATTCATCTTATCATTAGCAAATATAAGTGAAAAAGCATGTATTTATTAAGTTATAATTAATATACAAATCATCATGTAAGTAGATAATTCATTTTTTAAATTTATTCACAGATGTGTGCAACAAATGCCATTACAGTATTTTCAATTCACTACATTAGAACATTACATATATCACCTGAAGAAGAAACCCTGTATCCTTCAGTTACCAAACCCCCATTCTTACAAAGCAGGACATAATGATCATGTTCTGTTAACAATTTACAACTCCAAATTTCCTGTGTTTTTTGTTTTTGTTATATATTTTTTTAAAGGACAGGTTTATTAGGAAAAAAACGATTCTCAGACACAAGGGGAAAGAAAGTTGTATGAGAACTTGTATAGACCTAGGAAGGGCGGTCTTGGGATAAGAACAGTCTACTCTACCTTTGTTTAAAAGAACTTTTAACATTCCATCTAAAATTGCTCCTTATGCCTCCCAAATAACAAATTTATATTCTTTTTCAGAAGGCTCTTCAGATAATTTCTGTTTGTGAAACAGGACACCAAGGTAGTTAAAAAAATAAAAACTATGCCCCTCCTCCCACAGACAATGCTCCATTTTTTTCAAAAACCTATCAACAAACAAAAACATGAAAATGAAGCCTATAAACACATCTAAAAACACTTTTCTCAATTACACTTAATGTGACAACTCCAATACTACTCATGTGACAATTAACTACTGTCCTTCTATATATCATGTCCCTTTCTTGGTTTTAGAAAAGGAGAAACTGGCTCCAAGTCCAAATTCACTGAACTTAAGAGGCCCTTAAAGAATGTTAGACACTTTCTTCTTACACCAACTTTAAATATACACCCCCAAAACTGTTGATTTACCGGATTCTCAGCTGCCAAAGAAAGTAGACTGCTTAGTGTTTGACATTTCCTTTTGGCAGTCATTAGCCCTTAATGTGTCACTGTCTAGAGGCTAAACGAAGTAGTGTCATTCTCTTTTACTTTAGCAGATCATTTTCTTGGATCTGAGGAAACATATCAAAGGATAAATTTTTCCTACAAGAAAGATGTCAATCAAATATTTTATGACATAAAATTATTCAAAACACTTCTCCCCTGGCCGGGCATGGTGGCTCATGCCTGTAAGCTTCAGCCTATGAAGTGGCCGGGGCTAGGGATTGCAGTTTGAGTCCTGCCTGGGGCCCGTAGCAAGACCTAGTTCCAAAAAAATAGCTGGGTGTGGTGGTGTGCGCCTGTAATCCCAGCCACCTGGGAAGCTGAGGCTGGGGGTTGCTTGAGTCAGTGGTACCCCGGGCAACGAGAGCCTGCGGTTCCACGGGCAAAAATAGCAAGACCTAGTCTCAAAAAAAAAAAAAAAAAACCCAAACCAAAACACTTCTCCCCACAAGTTCCTTATCACCAGAGTCTGAGCAGTTAACTTTCAACACATGAGCAAACTTAAAAGGGGGAATGTAAACATTTCCCAACATCTCTTACAGGATCAGTGAGCCACCCACTAGTGGGGAAAGAGGACTGCTTCTAGTCAGTCTTGTTTGTAAAATCGTACTTCATGTCCCACTAAATTAAGAGGCTTGCCACCTCCTGAACTGTGATTAAATCCTGCTTAAAAATCTTATTTCTAGCTGGGTGTGATGGTGTGCACTTATAATCCCAGCTACCTGGGAGGCTGAGGCTAGGGATCACGTGAATCCACAAGTTCAAGATAACCCTGGGCAACATAGCGAGACCTAGTTTCTGTTTTGTTTTGTTTTTTAAAAAATCTATTATTTCTAATTCCTCCCACTCCCCATTCTCAACCAAAGACAACTTTGTGTAACCTTTGTATATCCTATATAAATGGTCATATTATATTCACTCCACTGTTTTTATAATAATAAAACAATTTAGTTTAAGCTGTTTTTTCTTACCTATATTGTATCAACAGTATTTCTGCTAAGTAAGAGTCCTTCAATGTTATTTTTGGCCACAAAAGTAGCATCAAGTAAAAGAATAGATTAGAATGTGCATGTTCATGTGGAAAATTAAAAATCCATACACACATATCTACACACATTTATATATGCATGTATATATAAGCTTATATATAATGCATGCATATATATGCACACAAATGTGTATACATGTAGATATGTGTGTATATATATATTTATGGATTTTTGAAGTTCCCTGATTCCGATGTATTATTTGGATCTTCTAAGATTAAGATGAATGAACATTTACATGTATAATTTTTTTAAATTCATATGTCTGTAGTATACATTTTGCAGCTTATATCTTTATATGTAGGTGAACTTCTGGGGGGAACATATCTAAAAGTGAGTTTTCTGGGTCAACAGATTAGTATGGCATGTTTTTAGGACTTATTTCTACCCCTAAAATACTGTATCTTGACTATAAACAAATGAATCTTGATACTATTTTTTAAAAAATAGTATCAAACAAAGCTCCCTCTATCTAGAGGTCATGTCTCTTAAAATCAGCAAGTGCAAGGAAATAATGTAGACTGAAAGAATAGTGTTTAATTAACCTATAATCATGTTACTACAATTTCTTCGTTAATAGTAAACTAGTGAGGATAAGTCATCTTTCCCTTAAAAAAAAAGTGTCATGTATGAAATTCCTTTCAAAATCAATATGATCACCACCATGTTTTAATGCAATCTAGCAAAAAAGACAAAAGTTCTAAAAATATGATTCAGGGAATGGCACTGGTCCTTGTGCTGCTTCAGTGATTATTCTATGGAATATTTATATAACTAAGCAATGACTACTTTTCATCTTCTAGAATAGAACTTGCTCAGAATTGAGTCAAGAAAACTATGCATCATCCCCAAACTGTACTAGTTATACTTTTTTTTTCAAGAGTACAGGAACGCAAATTAAGTCTAGCAACAAGAGGTTTACATTAAGTACCATAGGCATCCAGAACCTAATAAGCATGGTTCTTAAGAACTGCCTTAGGAACAGCTATACAAGAAGTCTAGGATCTTCCTTTTATGTGGCAATAATACCCTTCTCCAATCTCAAATATCTGATCAATTCTCACCCTCTGTGGCCCCTATATAAATTTTTAGCTGCTACCGATTCACAAATAACTTTATCATGATCCTAACTCTACTTAAGGACATCTTCTCTTGCTTCAGCACTCATTTACTAAATGCATCTTTTCCAATACAAATTCCCAAGAGACTTTAATTGGTCTAAAAGACATCATAAACACTAGCCCATCTAAAAACTAAGGGTTGAGAAGGTGATTGCATGGTATAAAGTAAGACCTTCCAAAAGTTTCCAGACAGAGAAATGCCCTTGGGCAAGCTTTAAACAGGCGACATCTAATATGCTGAAGCCTACACAAATATCTATAATCATGCTAAGAGCTATATTTCTAATTTTAATGGAATTTTTCAAATAGCCAAGAAAAGATCAAGAAAACTAAATGATTTCCTCATGCAACACCACCAAGTTTTAACAACCATCAACTTTCTGCTTTCCTTCTTCATTTGCCATACTTCCATAAGTGCTGAAATATTTTAAAACAAATCTAAGACATTGTGTCCTTTTATAAGGGATTTTCTTATATGTATAATTCCCATAAACCTATATTCATATTTGTATGAGCAAATCTTGTCAAGTCTTGACGGTTATAAATAATTACCACTTGATCAAAACCTAGGTCTAAAAACATATAGTTACTAACATTTATCAACATAATCCTGAAATTAACACAATTTGTGATGCAGAGTAGTTTTTAAAAATAACTAATTCTATATTTTCAGGAACATCAAGTCAAAAAGAATAGTCTGATTCTAGCATCTGCTTTATCAAAACAAAAATATAGACAAGTAAGAATTAACAAGTAAGAGTTTGAGGAAAAAAACCTGCTGTAATGAGAAATTTCAATTTTAAAATTGCTTTTTCTGCATGCTATAAAATTTAATGTTGCCTTGAAAAAGCAAACTCGAAGCATCTTCCTAAAGTTTTGACACCATTTCCTCAATTAAGAAACTTTGATAGTTTAAAAAAATAAAAAAGCTATAAAAAAAAGATTTGGGGCAGGATCCCAGTACAGGAATCCGTTACACTATATTAAGTTACACACAAACGATCAACTTTCAAAAAGTCAAACAAGATTCCTACATATAATGGCTTTATCTGTTTTTCACTAGGAATACAAAATCTTTAAAGCAACACGAACAACTATGTTCTGTTTCTTAGTAAATGGTGTATTTATTATTATGAGCTTTAAACACTACCGTGGAGTATCAATGGCCAAATATTTATGATTTTTCTTATAAAAAATTTCATGTTATTTTACACCAGACAATAATAAACAATGTTCATATATATACAGAAGAACAAGGACAAGCTAAAATATAAATCTTTTCATTCCTGGAAGATGAGATTCATATCTACAAAAAACAATAATGCTCAAGCATGGGCACAGTGGTGCGTGTCTGCAAGGGACAGCTTATGGAGTCGTAGTGGGGTCTGGGGATCACAGTTCAAGTACTGCCCAGGGCAACACAGGGAGACCTAGTCCGTCGTCCCCCCTCCGCCCCCCAAAATTAGCTGGGAATGGTGGCACACACCCATAATCCCAGCTACCTGGGAAGCTGAGGCTGAGGACTGCTTGAGTCAGTGGTACCCAGGGCAACCTGAGCCTGCAGTTCCACGGGCAAAAATAGGAAGACCTAGTCTCAAATAATAATAGTAATAAATTCTCTTATCAAGGCAAGAAGTAATTCAGGACAAGTATGCTCCAGAGTTCAATTTAAAGGAAAATTAGCAAGGAAGCCTTGACATAAGATGACACAGAACATTCTAATTGGTACACTATTATACAAACTGCAAATTTTAAAACCAAAAGTTAGAATATCTCTAACTAGAGTAAAACCAGAACAGGAGGCCAATCAACTCAACAGATCTGAAAATTATACTTACAAGACAATTCACTGCCCAAATGTTATTTTAGCATAGAGCAACTCAAAGTAAGTATCTTCTTTATATTATGTCTCCAAATCATGCCACTATGAAAAGGTGCCATTTTCAGAGAATGATGAAACAAAATCAGTTCTCATCAGTCTTTGGGTCCAAACACCCAATATTTTACTTTAAAATAAATAAGCTATTTAGTGACTGGCAAGTACTTAGCAGTCATCAGATGTGAACATAAATTCAACCCAAAATAAACAAGGACATTCAGAGAAGAAAAACATCACATTCCACAGACTTTCACCCTTCTAATTTTATATTATGACTAAGAAATATGAAAATCAAAGTAACTTCAAGCAAGTAGGTCTGAAATCAGAGAAAAAGAAATTTCCTGGCAGGCAGAGCTAATATCTGTCTGGGATAAAGATAGTTTGGAAACTCAAATGAGTTTTTCTTAAAGACCTTAAGTCCTCTAAAACACCCAATTAGAAAATATTCTTTATGGTCAGAAAATATTAGTGTATAAAGTTTTATCAGAGAGTTTTCAGCTTCAAATATTTGTCATATTTTGGCATTGCAGATAAAATTAACAGGTAGCCTCTCAAATCACCTAGTTTGCTACATTCAAATATTTCCATTATTTTATCTGGGGCAAGTTTATCATAAAAAGGGAAAGGGAAGAAAGGATGCTTGCACACAGCAGAACAGAAAAGAGTTGCCCCAAAAGGGACAGGTTAGGAAAAGGAGAACAAAAAAGAGGAACCTGCATAGACACAGGTGGGTAAGGAGAGCTGTTCTAAACTCTAACATTATTTTAAATAAATCACTTTCTCCATATCACCAAATGACAATCTGTCAAACATAAATCCTACTCTTGAGGACCAAAAAATAATGAACTGCACTACAATTTCCTAAAATAATACCAACTTGCATATATATAGCACTTTATAGTTTTATATCCACACCAAATTACTGTCTCTGTCTCTCTCTCTCTCTCTCTCACCAAATCGGGGACCGTTCTTATCAGCTGTGACTAGATGCTTGTAACACAAGATCTTGCAGGGTGGAGGTGTGGTGCCTACCACTATGGCATAGGCAGACAGCAAGGAACAGAGTTGTCACACAAAACCAAGAAAGGCCTGCCACAATAAAAGGGAGAGCAGTAACCATCTCTGCCTATTCAGCTTCTTGTTCACCTTGTTCTTGGCTACATTTCATTTTCTCCTACTGCAAATTATTTTGATATTTTTACAATGCCACCACCCTTTATTCCATTTCCATCATTTAACTTGATCTTGTACAAGTGGTTTTCTGTGCCTTTTAACAAGGCATACAGGTCGAGGGGCAGCTATTAATGACCCCATTTTACAGTTGAGAAAGCAGCCCTGGGGAAGTTATTTCATCAAGCTTTAACGAGTCCATCCTATGAGCACATCAGCTTATGGTCCACATTATATGGTATCATGTACAGATGGCATAGTTCTGAACTAAAAATCATTAAGTCTTAGTTCTAACCTTAACTATTCTTACCTGAGTATAATGATAGCCAAGTTAGCTAACTTGTTTCAAGATTGTTAGATTTTATTTCTGGATGAAGTAGCAGTACACCCTGATTATTACACTGATTTCACCTAAAAACTCTGCACAAAACGCACAGAGTAGCAATCTGAGAACAGAAACAAGGGATCAAACGCACAATACTAGTGAACACGGAGACACTCTTCTCAGTAACCATAGTGAACAAGAAGGTAACCAGTCATTCAATAAGGTATACAAGAACTAAACAATGCCATCAACTAGATCTGGCTGACATTTTCAGAAGACTCCAACCAGAAGAATAGACATTCAAGTACAGACAAAACCATTCACAAAGGGGGCAATAGGTCATAAAACAAATCTCAATAAACAATTTAAGAAACTGAAAATAATGCAAAATATATTCTTTTCTGATCATAAAGAATTTGAATTAAAGAAAATTAACACAAATAGTCGTCGTCCCCCTCCAAATCTCCAAATACTTGAAAGTTAAACATACTACCTCCCATATATTCCAATAACCAAAGAGGAAATCTCAAAGTTAAAAATATTTTGGAATAAACAATATCCATGTATTCACAACTTTTTTATATTCTTATTTATATATAATATGCATTTTGAAAATACAATGTCAAAGTGTATGGGTTGTAGACAAAACTGGACTTACAAGAAATTTCTACCTAAAATCTTTACGTTTCAAAAAAAACAAGTCTCAAATGACTAACCCTAAGTTTTCACCTCAGAAAACTACAAAAGGAACAAAATAAACTCAAAGAAAACAAAATAACAAAAACAGAAATAAGCAAAATTGAAATTAGAGAAAAAATATTAATAGATCCATAAGGTAACAGTTCTTTCAAAAGATGAATAAAATTAATCAATCTGTAGCCATATGACAAAAGGAGAATAAAAAGAGAGCAAATACAAATTACCAATGTGAAGAATGAATTAGGGAATGTCTCTACAGATTACGCACAAATATTAAAATGGGAAAAAGCTACAAAGAGCTGCATATAAAATTTGACGAATTGGGAAAATGCCTTGAAACCACAAAACTCCAAAATGTATCTAAGAATATAATCAAACTATATTCATTAAAGAAACTGAATTTGTAATTTAAAACTTTCCAAACACTTACTTGATTAGACTAGAATAAAGCTTAGTGAAGCTATATAAAGGGCCAGGTAGTAGTTTATATTTTAGGGGCCACTCAGTCTGTCACAATGCTTAACTATGCACAATACCATAGTGAATAATCACACACAGATGAAAAGTAAACAAATGACCTAGGCTTTTAATTATAAAATAGGTGGCAGGCCAGATATTACCTGAAAACTATAATTCATCAACCACTACAGTAGGTGTTAACTACTATCACTTCCCATTCTAAATTTGACATTTCTATACTAGTAGTTAGTGAAAATCACTCTGATATATAGTTGAAGAAAATAGTGATATATATAAGTCTTGAGAGATAACCAATTCTGCACTGACAATGGTTCGCAACAATCATATACAACAACAAAAAATCAAAATCACACAGAACTCACCACTTCTAACACCCTGAATAAATCATTACCTCAAAAGGGAAGAATCAAGATGTTATTAAGGCAAAAAATCCTCAAAGTTCCCCTATTAATGCTTCAGAAATACACCTAATATATAATTAGAAACAAAATCTGAGAATTTGAGACAAAAAACTTAGTCTGAGTCAATATGACTACACAAGAAATGCTGTCCAGAATGTGGGATGAAATATAGAGGAATATTTATTTTGCCTATCATCATACACACTAGAAACAATTTCTTTTTTTTTTTTTTTTCCCTTTTTTGAGACTAGGTCTTGCTATTTTTGCCTGTGGGCCCGCAGGCTCACCTGCCCAGGGTACCACAGACTCAAGCAACCCCCAGCCTCAGCTTCACAGGTATCTGGGATTACAGGCGCTCACCGCCACACCCAGCTATATTTTTTTGGAACTAGGTCTCCCTATAGGCCCCAGGCAGAACTCGAACCGTGGTCCCTAGCCCCAGCCGTTTCATAGGCTGAAGCTTACAGGCATGAGCCACAGTGCCCAGCTACTAGAGACAATTTCTAATATCTTAATATATTTAGGTCATTATCTTTTAATCCAGAAACATATTTTGATAAGAAATCTTTTCAGGCATGCATGACATCAAAACAGCAAAAAGTAATACTAATAAGGACAGTCTAACAATTTCGTGGAGGATAAAACTGTATCCCCATTTGCAGCTTGGCACTAGGCAGGGTTCCACATCTGTTCAATCATTCTGATTTTAAGAGACCACTCCAGCACTGCTCCATTTGGCCAGCACATTCAACTAATACATAAACATATATCTTTAAAAACTCCAATATTAAATATTGGTTCAGAATCAAGTAGCATACATAGCAAGTATCCTGAAGCTCTTAGAAAGCAACACCAAATATTAACAGGTGAAATGTCGTCCTCAGAGTTCAGACGGTCTTTTAAAACTTCTCATTTCATCTCCTAAGAAAACCACACATGCATTTGACAAATAAGGTTTTCAAATGAACTAAATGCTTCAAGATCTCCACATGCTCATATTTTGCATCTGTATTTAAATTCTCCCAAACATGTCAAGCAGTTCACAGGAAAGCTCACACTAAACAAATGCATAAAATCATGTGCAAGCATAGTTACAGAACTATGGACCAATAATACAAGTAAGAATACAAGTAATACAAGTAAGAATCGATTGCAGGAAACCCCAAGTATTCAAACCTAGTCAGAAATTACGATTCTGTATATCAAAACTCAGTTCCTACAGCTGCACATCACAGTCTACTAAAATATCTATGACACTTATGTATCACAAAGTCTAGCCTACATGACAGAATATTCTGAAAAACTTTATTGTTCTGCTCACTTGCAGCAGCTATATCCAACCTAAGTCAATCTTATGTAGTCTGAAGTATTTAACTTCAGAAAAGTCTAAATTTCCCAGCAGAGAACTCTGAGTTCAAATCTCATCTATACAGCTATATGTGTTTTTGAGAAAGTAATGAATCAATAACAGTTACTATGGGGGGGGGAGTGAAAGAGGTAATAAGGTATGTCTCTAAGCATATAGCAAGCAATATAATGGTAGTGATAACCCATGTAGTTATTGTTAAAAAGGGAAAAGGACAAGTGTGTGGTGTGTGTACATTCAGAATGAAGGTCTGAAACACATCAAATAAATTCAGTAGAATAGGTGATAGAAAATGAATACGTAACTTGTACAACCAAAAAAATTTAAGCTAATGTAATTTGAAAATAAGATCACAAAATAATGCAGTAACAGACTCTTCAAAGAGTTCTTCAAAGACTAAGAAGCTCTGGCTATGATAAAGAGATACCAAGAAGATATTCACAAAATTCAAAGAGATTAACATCTAAATTAAAAGCTTGCTTCACTATAACAGTATGTCTTTGAAAGTGAACATTAACTACATCCTATCCATGCATTGCATATCGAATGATTATCCAGATCAAATTAAAATTTTATTATTGATACAGTAATGTAAGTAAACCCCTGATATATATAGGCTGAGTCTAGTACATAAAATATCTAGTTATTGCATTCCTCTTTCGGAATCCTATAGCCACTGTGTCCAATATTTTTGGTCAAGAACAAAGATAAAATTTATCCTTAAACAACCTAAGTCTTACCAGTTCCTAAGATGTATCAATTTTTTTCTGCATAGAAATGCAATTTCAGGTATTAAAATATAAGATTATTGTTGCTACTACATATGGACTGCTATATCATTCTGCCATCCAATGAGGAAGGTGATGCTAAACTCATGTCCTCACTTTAGTTGATTACCCAACAGTCAGATCTAAGAAAAATAAAAGGAGAGTCAGAAATACAAACCACTAACTACCTTTATTTATTTTTATCTAGTAGTCACAAATAAAAAGAAACAGATGAAAATTAAGTTTCAGTGTAGATTTTAACTCAATCTAAATTAAAACATTAAGTAAAGCTTCACATCACAGTAAATCTCACATTTGTACTAACAACATTTCAAGTGCTGACCCAGAGTTTAGAGCCACTCAAGTGCGCAGTATGTACTTGCTTTCACCAATTATAAGCCTTGTCTTCAATCAGCACATGACCATGAACAGCTAAGCAAGACAGCTCATGTCAAAGTCAAAAGGAATTAATTTCATGAGGGTCTTCTAGTGCCAAATACTGTGTTTAAGTAAGTGCTTTCATATTTTGGGATTGGGGAAAGTGGTGTGGGGAGTTCGCTTTTTACAAGATCGGGGAGTTGAAGATGACTATGATAATACAAATTGGCATGATCTCTAGAATTCTACTACCAGGAAAATAATTTGAAACACATGCCCTAACAAAAGGAGAAAGGAATATTAAGGATCTAAATGTTCCTCAGTAGAAATAGAGTGTGAAATAATGAATTTAACAATATAACATATAGGTTTTCACTGACATTGCAATGGCTTCAGAGAACATTATAACATACAACTGGACTCCGAAGTCGGCTACATCATAAAGGAACAGAAATTGTAATTTAATAATCAAATAATTTGAACCCTAGTGATATGAGTGTTTTGTGCATATGCAAAGAACATTGAAGTTAAAACTATTTTAAAATTAAAAACTCCACATAGAAGGGAGTAAAAACAAATACATAGATAGCCCTAAATGCTAATAGAATTGGTGATTCAGTAATTTAACACACATGTATGACTTTCAATTATGAAAAAATAAAATGGTGTCAAACTTTTTTTCAAATTCAATTACATTTCATTTCAATCCAATCACTTTTAAACCTTTTAAGTTTATAAAACCCATGAGAGTTGCTGTTTTTTTCCCTACAACCTTCATGGGCAGAGCAACCTTAGTCTGATAAAGTAAAGACAAACTTAACCACAATAACCACATTTCATTTCAAGTAAACCTGGAAGTCATTTGTGAAACTACAAAGATCCACTTCTACTGTCATGCATCCAAAATATTTCCATAATCTTAAGTAAGCAGTGGTCAAATACATTACTTTTAAAATCAATCTCTCTTAGAGTTTTCTACAGTAAGTTAGCAATAGAGCCAAAACTACCCTTCACTCATTGAACCACAATGCAATCAAGAACATTAAGAAAGTTGGGATCCAAGCCCCAGAAGTCTTCCTTTAAAAGGGTGTTTGACCCTCCCTGATGAATTAAATTTAACTCTTATCTAAGACATCACTTTTAAGATACCACTTTTACTTATTTCTTATTTGAGAGTACTTGAAAGGTTTCCACCAGAATCAGCCATATGCCAAAATATCTACAGAAAGCAGAGGTAAACACCCAGAGCCATCCTCTATGACACTCTTGAATGTAAGGTCCACAAAGGCAAGAATCTATGTTTTGTTTTACTTATTTTTTTATTAAGACATACCTAGCACCATGAATATTCAAATTTTTTCATGTTATTCATTCTCCCAAGCCAGCATGAATTTTTTAACAAGCCATTTACTGAATGTCTCTTTTAGTATTAGCTGGACACTGAAAGTATTTTTTAAATATTTACACTTTTAAAGGTTTAAAACTAGCTCCAGAAATTACATAGAAAAATTACTATTAAACAATAAGTCAAGGAAGTTAACAATTAGGTACAACACTTCAAGCAGCAAAGTATATGGTGCAACTTGAAATGATATTTGGGGGCAGGGGAGAGATGGGGGAGAAATGTAGGCTTTGAAGGAAGAGTACAGGATGAAGAACAGAGACTCAAGAGATTATGGTTCGATTATGAAAAACAATGACAATAGTAAAAATAATAGGAAATTAATTAGTAAAAATACTTGAGCCTTTCTGGATTCTTCTACTTGATCTATAATGTCTTACATAAGGCAGAAACCAGTTTTTAAATTGATCCAGATTATCTCTATTCTCCAAATTACACAATTATTTGTCTAATATTTTCCCACAAGAATAATCAAAACCAAACCACTTTTTAAAATCAAGGAAAAGGTCTATGGCCATACCACCTTGAACGCGTCTGATCTCGTCTAAAATCAAGGAAAAGTTCAGCCTAAAAAGAATATAAATCTTCCATACAGCTCTGAGGTTTCCCAGCTACAAATAATCTCAATCTCTTTGAAACCTATTATAGCGTTTTGGTGGTGCCTATGATGGCACTCCAATTAATATCCTGTCAACTTCAGAAGTGAAAAACTTCTGACCTCATTCCTCTTCATACACAGTGCCCAGCACACGAATATTTCATGTGACACATACGCTACATGAATTGAATGACAGGCAAACCATTGCCTTGTTAAGTTCTGGTTGTCACCACAAGTTCTAAATGGTTTTGAATACTTAATAAATAAGCAAAAATCTAACCCCAGTTGCTGCTTCTGCTTCTTACAGATCCTTTTAATCATTCTAATCTTTCTTCAAGTGTGCTTCATTGTCCTTGGCCATTATCCTTAATCACTTTCTGACAGGACCTAGCTAGTTCAATGAGTCAATACAAAGAAACTGAATATTTTTATCTTTTAGAGAAACATGCAGATACCATCTTCTAAAATATTTCTGAATCTCAAAATAATTTCTTTCAAAACCCCTACAACAATTCTTATATTTCAGACAAACATCAATCATTATTCTAGCTTTCACTTGCATAATATAATATTATGTAAGAGCGCTATTAAAGTCTCATCAGGATGAATGTTTCCAAATTTTACTTACATCCATAATACAAACAGAAAGAATTATTTCTATGATACTCTGAGGAGATACCAGAAAGTTACTTGTGACCAGAAGGTTACTAGCCCAAGATCTAGCCAACCCCAAGACTCAGAGGTATCTTGTAGACTGTTTACACCAAGTCTCAACCTGGAGCACAAGAACAGATTTTACGTCTACTCTCCCCCAACAAAGGGGGTTGTGTGTATGTACATACGTACATACATACCCATATATATGTACATGTATATATAAGTGGTTTTCTAATCCTAACTGGACAGTTTTTGCACACTTTAGCACTAAGAATAAGAATAGATCACTGATCCTCATGCAGAGTTATTGCATAGTTACTGGCCTCCCTCCAACTTTTCTAACAATATGATTTACCCTCACATTGGTAAATGCCTGTGCAAATATTTTTCTTCAAAATCTCTTTACAGGGAACATATTCTTATTGGTTTCAACTGACATACAGATTTTTTTTCCTGAAAATAGCTCCCCTTTTCCAGTAAGTATACATTCCTTTCTGTTCCAAAGAGCCACATTCATGCCACAAGGCCTTTGTATCCCTGTTAAGACTCCAGCATCATAAACCTATCTTCAAAATCATCCTGATAGGGTGTGCTCCCCCCTCTATTGTCTCTTGTTTAAGATTACAGATTTTAAGGACAGGTAATGTTAAAATGGGAGAATGACCTTAGCTGGAATTTCCCTTCAGAGGGATGCAGGGGGAAAAAAAAAGTGAAATAGTCTAGGTGAAACAGATTTCTTAGAAGGCGAGAAATTAGGGTATATAAAGGGTGTGCAAACAAAGAAAAAGATTTAATTGGGGGGGATGCAGATTTGAATATGAAGACTGGATAGAGAGAGAAGTTTAGTGGAGGAGAGATAGGAATTGGCTATCTTGTAAAGATGTAAGCTATGTGAGCTTAGCCATGGGGCCACCGAGGGCCTGCAACAACCCTTGGCTGGCCCAGGCTGGCAGCATGTGTGCTAAAAGCAGTTAAGGAGTTTGCAGATTTAAACTCTGTGTTAAAGTTTGTTTTGCTGAGTTTGATTTGTGTCTAAAAGAGGCTGTGCAAAAGTTAGGTCTGAGAAGAAAGTGAACTTTGCTGGTTTAGCACCATGGAGTTTTTGCTACCTGAAGGTGATAAAGAGAAGATAGCGTAGAAGACAACGAGAAACATTTAAAAAAACAAGTCTTTAAGCGTCTGGAGATGGACTCTGTCTAGATATTGGTGAGACGATTAGGACTGAGAGACTGAGGATTTTAGGGCAATCTAAGAAAGGACTTTAGACAATACTGAGAAAGGGTTTGGACAATGTTGAAGTATTTTGAGTCTTGCATGCTTTTTTTGTAGTTAATAAGATAATTAAAAATTACTTTATTAAAAATAAATTAGTCTGCACTGCACTGATTGTCTTGCATTAGCTTAGTATTTTGGCTGAGAAGGCTGGGGATGGTGGTAAAGACTCACGAGTAAAAAGTTTAAACTGTATATTAAAGTTTTTTTTTTCTGCAGTTTCTGGAGCTAAAAGCAGAGAGCAGTTGGCTAGCTTTTGCATATTAATAGTAAAGGTGATCAGTAAAAATGCTAATGAAGAGTGTGTAGCCTGCTTTGTAAAAAGTAGCAGGCAAATAGGGGTAAACAGTTAAGTCAAGTCAGAAAGTCTCTTTTTACCCACTTTCAGTTGGCGACCCAGATGGGACTGCCATCCTATGGTTAATTAACCCAAGGAAATAAACCCTTTCGTTAATTACCTTAACAGCTAACAGTCAAAAAGTAAATAGTAAAGTTACAGATAGTAAAGTTAACTATGGTAAAGTGCAGACATGGAGCTGAGATGGACAGGTTGTGTAATGTGCCTCTTTATAGGGATTCTGTGGGCATGCAGTACAAAGCCCTCTGTGCATGGTAGATATGTGATTAGAATAAAGTACTTGCTTATGCCAAAATGGTTAATTAGTAAAGAAGAAAGTGATAAATTTAATGTAAATCTGCCTGACAAAATCCAGTATGTACTTAAAAAGCCAGATTTGCCAAGAGTTTAAAAGTTTAGAAAAAAGTAGTAAACTACTCAGTATAAATTAAAGATTTATGCAGTCATGACAGTCTGAATAAAGTTGGGGACCTTGTGTTCCACAGGTTACATGACTTGGTTTATCCCTCTTAGATACTTAATAATTGGTAAATGCCCATTTCGTAAAATGATGTGTGTACTGGCTACTATTGAAGTCTTATGTGTTGCTAGGGAGATTGCAGTTTTGCCTAATTGTACCAGAAGTTTTGCCTGATTGTGCTTAAATAGATAGTGGTTTAATAAATAGTGTAACTGATATTAATGTAACTGCATGTCTTACTGTGTTAAAATAGATATTGCTTTGATGTATACTAACATAACTAAATGTTTTGCATGGTACATGTATTGTATTTGCCAGTTAAATTAAAAAATAGGTTTGTTTTAGAGTTTATTTTTATAGATATAAA
>PVHY01007600.1:0-66428 GCA_004024945.1 Uropsilus gracilis
AAAAAACTAAAAGATGCCCAACCGAATGGGAAAAAACTTTGCTCTCCCTTTGTTTATTCTTCTAAAATCTTAAAACAGAATTAAAAATTCAAATAAAGGTGATCACAAAATAGTTGTTCCTGCTTGGATGAGCCCATGGGGAAATCTAGATATGTGCTTCTTTGCCCCAAAATCAAGTTTTATTTTTAGGGTCAGTCTTCAGAAAGTAAGGCAACTAAATATGGGAAGACTGAGTCCTGTTTTCCATCAGCTCTTGAAGATAATACCAACTTTAGCAAAGCAAACACAAAGATCATAGACTCGATCCTAGAATCTCCTGAGCAGGAGAAAGCTTCAACCAAACCCACGGTAGTTCCAATGCTCTGTTGGTGAGTGATTTGTTGGTACTTTCCTTGAGGGCTGCTTCCTGGAAATCTCATTAAGAACATTCACTGGCAAATTAAAACAGTTGCTCAGCTGGGCAAAAACCAAACTCACTGAGATGGCTCCTTCTCCAGGTTGAATATTCCACAGCCAGGACTTCCATTCTGCCACTGAATTTTGTGATTTACAAATTACTGATTGCTTATACTTCTTCATAATCACCACCAAAGATCTAAAAATTATTCCTAGTCTTTTCCCCTTCATTCTTTTTAAACTTACAAGTAGTTATCAAAGAGATATTTTGTTTTCTACAAAATAAGTTAAAGAAGAAAACAACTTGGAAGGAAAAAAGTGTATTTCTTTAAGAAAGAAATTCCAAAAAGAAGAGTAAAATTAAACTAAACTTGTCAGCACTCTTTATACAAGAGATTACATCATATTTTAATGAAGATACTTTTCTGTAAATGAAAGCACTTGGCCAGGACCATTTTCCTAAATATGTAGAAAATGTACCCAAGGGGACTGCCAACATAATATTGTAATGGATATTTCTGGGATATAGTCTGGCATTGTTATAAAAATAGGGTATAGTTTAAAACAAGACCGCCTAATTGTAAGCACAAACTACAAAACACCTCCCAGAACAACATGGAGAGGAGTGAGTGGTATTTCCCACTCCTGGAAAGGAGTATCCTCATTAAGTCCTCTTCCCTATAAATTCCTATGGATTTGTAGTCTCCCTAATATAAATATAAGAGGTCACTTTGGGAACAGGCAGGAAAGTGGATGTCTATTATAGGAGGTATATTCTTTGGTGTGCTGATAGGGGACACAGAAGAAGACTATGTCTATAACCAGAAACAAAGTAGATGAGAATCTTAATATTTTGCCAGCTAAACATATGCCTGCACCACTGGTGGTAGGGCCTGCTTGCTATCTAGAGCCGGTCACATGGGTCCACACAAACTACTGTGCTGTGAGATTTAAGAGCATCTCCTTTAGGAAGATTGCTCTCTTCAGGACACACCACAGCTTTCAGGTTGAAATCCCAAACAAAGTTAAAGTAAAGGATTCACTGACATGCAGACATTGACCTAAAAATTTAACATAACTTTAAGCAATTTGGGAGAACACATGTGAGTGGAAAAAGTACATGCTAAGCAGAAAAAAATGGAAGAAGAAAGACAAATACCAGATGATTTCATTCATATGTGGAATATAGAAAAACAAACTAAAGGACCAGAAAGAGCTTAACCAAAACAAACCCCAGAAATGTGACTGCAGAATCAAAACTACCAAGGGAGGAGATTGCAAGGGGAAGGGGATTCTATGGACTGCTGAAGAGGACCACGGGCACTTGGAGTGTGGGTGTCATGTGGTGATGTACACCTGAAGAAGTGAGAACCTGTACTTGTAGCTCATATACAGTGTTGTAAACCGATGTTACTTCAGTATAAACTGACAAACCTTAAAAAACAAAAAGAGAGAGAAACCAAGAATGCATCTGTAGAATGACACTGGTGGTGTAAATAGACTTAGAAAAATAACTGAAAGTAATTCAATCAGGAATGTGAACCATTAATCACTGCACTCTCTTAGTTATCAAATTATAATCAATTTCTGGGCTATTTTAATCCTTTCCCAATTGTCTACAATAAGCATGCATTTATTTGTCACAAATAAGAAAAAAATAACAAATCACAGATGTTAGTTTTCAAACATGATGAGGTTTCATTCCTGCTTTTTTTTTTTTTGCACCTGCCATGGGAAGTCCCCCTTCACTTTCAGGAGTCATGTCAGGACCAGGCAGGTGAGCTGACTCTCCATGATGGTTCAGGTGGAAGGTGTGAGGTCACCAGGTGTGAGGTACTCACTCCTACCACTGTTCAGAAACATGCAGAAGCTGTGTCTCTGAGCTCAGGTGTGTCTCCAGAGAATTTCTTTCTTCTTTTATTTTTGTATTTCAAAATAAATTTTTTAATTTAATTTTTGATTGCCCATCCATCCATCCATCCATTCATCCACCCACCCATCCATCCATCCATCCATCCATCCATCTATTTATCTATCTATCTATCTATCTATCTATCTATCTATCTATCTATCTATCTATCTATCTATCTATCTATCTATCTATCTATCTATCTATCTATCTATCATCATTGTCTACCCAGGGTTCTCCCATCACCTTATCACATCATAATCTTTTGAACCATCTTAATCTTTTGTGCCACCCCCTCCCCCACTTTTACCCTCCTCCCCTTCTCCTGCTTTATGTTTCAGTTCTCCAGAAAATTTCTTCCGAAAGACTTTGTGCCAGACTCTTTTTCTCTTCAAGTGTGGGTGAATCTCATTCATTTACCCAGAATTTACTGAGCACCTCTTCTGTGTAGGCTGAGAGCTGGATATGAAATGAAGCCCTCTGGTGGTGACAAGTGCACCAAGGGTGGGGACAACCCTGTAAATGACTCCAAGTCAACTCTCAGGTCAGGAAGTGTAGGAAAAAGCACCGCTGCTCCACAACACCAGAAAGTGGAATGGCACAGTGGAGGTCAGGTTCACTTGGTCTTCATGTTGATGGAAGGTGAACTAACCATGTGGGTCTGGAAGGGAAGCACATGTGGGCAGGCAAGGGCGGAAAGAGGCTGGAAAATAGTCCATCTTACCTTACAGGTTCCCAAGAGTGCCCCCTGGGGGTGGATGCAGCTATAAAATGTTGATTATCATGGTATGTGGAATATTTTGGAAGAATCTTGCTAAACTCCGACACTTTTACCTTTATCGATATTCAGAAAAGGAATGACTTAGGAGAATTTCTAGTATAGTGCACGACCCCAGAGTAAAAGGGTCTATTATGAAACCATCATCAGGTGGTGTTGGTGGTCATGTGTCCCCTGAAGTTTTACCTTCCCAGGACAGGAGGAACAGATATGCCCTTATTCTGCCCCTACAGCCATTGTTACCACAGCACAAGAAGCTCAAGGAGAATGAAAACATACACACTGTGAGTCAGAGCTCCTGGCCTTGAAGGCAGCAATGTTGTTTCCATGTAGGTTAGTGAAATGCTTGGGACTTAAAAAGTGGGAGCTCTTCAGAATCTGCCCAAGAACTCTGCAAGATTGGCCTTGAGAAAATGCTGGTACTTCATCCAACTCTTACTTCTTTAGCCACCCACGGGTCTCGGAAATCAGCCTGGCCACTCAAGTGTTCAGTAAGGAAGGTTAATGGCGAACAATTTCTGTGACCACAGGTGAGCAGAGGGCAATCTCTTTGAATTCAGCCCAGCCCCAGGAAGCCATGCAAATATGTACTGGATGGCCTAATTGAGGGGCCGAGCCTTCACCTCCTAAAGCTGTGTGAACTGAAGAGGGTACTTGCGCACTAGTTTTTAAGAACAATCCATGCGGGGGCTTTCAAGAACCAAGGGGCAGGCTGGCCTCAACAGCATTATGTGAAGCATCTGTTGTTGCAGCTGGCACGAGACGGGCAGTGCTCTTCTGGTCTCGTCTGGCCCCCTGTTCTGTCCACTGTGTGCTGTGGGAGCAGCAAGGTGAAGGTTAGTGTTAGTGCCTCATAGGGCTCCTGTGGTCCCCGATGTCTTTATAGGTGACAGCAGGTCAGATGAACCTGAGGGGAGATACAGAGTCTGAAGCAGCTCTTGTGAACTTTTTCATCTGATCTGATTCTATAATTATGCTGAGAAGACCACTTGTCAGAAAAGGTAAAAATAGGAAACAAAACACAGTCGCAGGAGAACCTAAATGCCATGGCCTATTGCTGTTAATTTGTGATTAAGGTGAACCTATTAAATGGAAAGAAAAATGCAATATAACCAACCATGGGGCTTGATTCCCTGATTATCATGCTCTTTGCTTTTGCCAGTTCTTCCTTTAAAAACAGAGAGGGGAAGGCATAGATGAGGAAGGTGAAGTTGCAGAGCTCACAAGCACCACCATGGAGCAAGGAGCCCTGACATTTCCCATATCTGAGGTCGTTGCCAGAGGACTTTGCTAACCAGTTGCTGCATTCATGGTGAATCTCTTTCCCAGAACTACTAGGTAAACATTCCAAAATGAAGATTCCTGGAAATGAAGATCACAAAATGAAGAACACAACACTAAAATCTTGCATTAATATTTTCTGGGGCATAGGGTGAAGGAATCTGTATTACTTAAAAGAAGTTGCTAAAAATAGGTCATTTTAAAATGACCTCATGCACCCTAATAAGACAACAACAGTCTTTGCATGAGGAGCTACTATTCAAACAGTGGCTAAGTGCAACAAACCCTGACTCCCACTGATGTGGGCAGTTGGGCCAGTTTTTAAAGATCTACCTTACAACGTGGTGGGCACCCCAGATGAAGGTCAACTTCACCACCAATAAGCCACCTGTCAAAGGAGTGTGTCCCTGTGTTAGGGGAATTTTGAGAAGACTGGGTATGCAAATGCCTAGCATATTGCATAAGATGCAATATATGAATTGACCTCCCCAGCCAGAAAAATAAACACCTACATAAATCATAACAAATATGCACAAGCTATTGATTTCTGCCACCTTAGTTTCTGTGAGCTCTCTATAAACATTTCTCCTTTGTTCTTGGAGTAAAGACCATTACCCAATTTTTCTTTGTCTGTTGTTTCAGCCAATATATCAAAGGTTACTTTATTTTAAAAAATATATTCTTAATCTAGTTTTTTTTCTTTCTGAACACTTAAGTTCACCAAACCAAACATATTCCATTCTAGAAAATGTGCTCAGTCAATTTTCTAATAGTCTGCAATCAGATGCTGTAAAATAAGGACATTTAAAAAGCTGGGTCAAGGAAAAAACCCCAGGGGGGCTTTTCGCCCTTGCTATCTCTTTTTAGCTGACACGGCTCTGTCCATGTCAATTGGAAATCTTTTTTTCTAGGCATTTTCTCTTTGCATCTCATTAGGATTCTACAGTGTTGTGAAATGAAACCACCGTAAGACAACCAGATTCATGGCCAGCTGAACACTCTAAACCCTTCATTTTCTTGATTGATTTGCTTTCGTTCCACTAAGTCACCAAACCAAGACTATCAAATTTATTGTACATGGCAAGACACAATGGTTGGATGACCACGACGACTCTTAAACAATTCTCTGAGGAGAAAATCTGGAGATCTGTCAAATTTAGATTTCTGGACATTTTAGATTTCTGTAAATATAATTGCAAATTATGCTTTTGTTTTTGCCAAACTTAAAACCTGACATGATTGAAGCTTCTTGATCTTTTCCAAGTTTCTCCTCTGAAAACACACAACTGTTAAGTTTAACTGCTTCACTGGTGAACATGCCACAATTTATAGTTTCCTGTGATAGTTAGACAAACACAGTTCTAATTTATAGCTAGGAAAAGGTCTCTGTAGCATCTACTTTACTGTGGGGGTTCATTTGCTTTTCTTCTCTTATAAAGCTGTCTGACCTCAGACAGTATCACAAATGAGTCATAGTCCTATCATCAGCAAAAGTAACAGGGCTGAATATGGGGTCATGGTTCAGATTTGGCCTCCAAAATATTCCTTTCTGAAGTCTCCTGGTTCACAAAGACAGCAGGATACCATCAAAAAAGTGGGCATCATTCCTGCTCCCTGAACCTGAACACCCTCTTGGGTTGGCAACAAATCCCTCATAGCTTCATAAAGTGGATGCAAATGTTGGCTGCTGAGTGACTCTAGAAGGTTCCAAAGTTCAACTGACATCTCCGAAATTCAAAAGAAAACAAGAGGGTTCCTAGACTTCCAAAATACTACCAATGATGTAAAGCAATGGTACTTCAGTAAAAAAAAAAAAAAAAAAATTAGACAATGCAACATTTTCTCCATGCTCACAGTTGTATCTGTTTAGTTCCTTTTCTTTCTCTCAATATAAAAAGAATCTCAGCAGAGGGGTTGACTTCCCTAATTCCTATCAGTTGCTCAGCAATTGAGCTTCCACACTTGTCCAGAAAGATCACTTGCTGGAATGTCAGAGGGCTTGCTGGGGCTGCCCTGGGCACTGGGAACAATGAGCTCTACCTCCAAGGCAAGTGAAATGCCCTCTGTGCACTCTTGGATGAGAAATGTTAAGACATTTTACTACAGGCAACTTGAGAGCCATTTGTTGCCTCATGTTCTAACATTACAAAACCATAAAGTTTATGGGGAAGACAAACAGGGGTTGTCCACTAAATCTCAGAAGACCAGCATCTGGAAAGTCCCTGTCACTGGGAAACAAAGAAAATATGTCTTAACTTTGTGGAAATCATACAGGCACAAAGCATGACATTTTCTTTCCTTTAGTATTTCTTTTTGTAAGTTTTTTTTGTTTGTTTTTTGTTTTTTGTTTTTTTTTTTGAGACTAGGTCTTGCTATTTTTGCCTGTGGAACCGCAGGCTCTCGTTGCCCGGGGTACCACAGACTCAAGCAATCCCCAGCCTCAGCTTCCCAGGTAGCTGGGATGACAGGCGCGCGCCACCATGCCCAGCTATTTTTTGGGAACTAGGTCTCGCTATGGGCCCCAGGCGGGACTCGAACTGCGATCCCTAGCCCCAGCCACTTCATAGGCTAAAGCTTACAAGCATGAGCCACCATGCCCAGCCCTTTGTAAGGATTTTTTTAAGAGCACTTTTAGGTTCACAGAAAAATTGAGTGAAAGATATTAATAATTTGCAGATATTGTCTTCCTCCAGAGATACACAGCCCCCCATCATCAGTACCCCCACCAGAATAAGACAACTGTCTTATAATTGATGCTTCTACATTGACATGTTACTATCACTCAGCATTCATAGTTTATAGAATGGTTCACTTTGGTACCATCCAAAGTAGGCATTTTCATATAGAGTATTTTCACTGACCTGGAGACCCTTTGTGTTCCACCTATTCATCTGTCCCCACCTCCCAACACCTGGCAACCAGTGATCTCTTTTATTATCTCCTTTTCCAGCATGTTCCATCATTGGATCATGCAGCACACAACCTCATCATATGATGAGTTAAAAGTAACATGCTTTTAATGCTCTGCCATGTTTTGTTATTATAATTATTATTTATTTTACTCTTTAGATCACAGTCTTGGTAAGTTTTTTTGGGGATACCGCCCCCTCCCTCCTCCCTCTGGTGCCCCTTCCATTCTCTCAAACCCCATTCTTTGTTGTTTACGAGTCTGTGTTAAGTCCATTAGTCTCTTTCTCTGTTCTTTCATTAGGTGAGGGGCTGTGTTGTTGGAATCAGGTGAACCTTGCTGATAGGCTTTTAGTCTTAAGTTTGTATTGGGTGGCCAGTCTGTACTCATTTGTGATGTGTCCATGTTTTCTTGATGCAGACCGACTTCTCCAAACTCATCTCTGTTTTGCTGCTTTACCTTATGGTCCTTGTGTCAGATTTAAGGGGTCTCGCCCCTAGTCATTGTTGGTGAGGAAGTTTCTCTGCGGATACAGGTATCTGTGAATGCCTTTGTAGACATCTCCTCTGCCTCAGTTTGTAGCTTTAGTTGTGGGGCCAATTGCCCATCTTTGGTCTTCCTCTCCTCTCCTGTAGTGTGGGCAAGGGCCTTGCTCTCCTAGAAGGCATCTCTGAAATGAGGTCTTGGGTCTTCCTGATCCAGTGAGTGCATAGGTGTGCTTCATGACATGTTTCTACAGTTTCTCTTGTTTCACGTGCATTGGTTTTCTTGGTTGTCCATCTACTGTGCCCGGCTCAGGCTTGTGGAATGGATTTTTGCATGATCCCTCACCCATTCTATGATGAGGTTTGTGTTGTGCATGTTCTTGCTCCTCTTATAGTTTAGCTGGAGTGAGAGTTGCCTCTGGAGGCAGATAACTGTTTGCAACAGAGGTTGAACTGTGCTCTGAGGGACATCTGCTGGCCCCCCAGCCCCTTCCCACTGTACCCCAGATGCACTCTCTCTTCAGTTGTCACACACAAAAATGTCTCCAGACATGGGCAAGTGTCCCTGAGAACAGCTCTTCTCTGTTTGAAAACTACTGCTATGGAGCTTTACAGACTGGCCAAGCACTTATGCTTGTCACCACAATGGGTGGCAACAGTGCAACCATGGCACCCACCTGTATTTTAACAACCTGCTTTTAGGAAGGACTGAAGCCAGAAACCTTCAAGGAAAATATTTCTGTTGTCCAGACAAGATGTGACGGCATAATGCTGGCCCCTGATGTTGGCGGAAGCTGCAGGGCCACAGAGGTGTTGCATGAGAAGGAAGGCAGAAGTCCCTGCTAGGGGGGTGGTAATCAGGAGAGATTCCTTTAGCTCCTGAACATCTGCTCTTGAATTGGACTAAGTTGTCTTTATGTAAAATGTTTGGGAACTGGTTAAAATTACAGATGTTTGAGCCTCGCACCTAGACTTTGTACAGACTAAACTGGCCAGTGATTCAGCAATTGACCTTCAACACACTTCCTCAGAGATCCTGAAAGGAAGTCAGACTGTGGCTCCCAATTTGCCTCATGCCGGCATGAGGCCACATTCCTGACCAGTTCAGGAGTTGTGCTCTCTCAGCAATAGCAATTTCCAACATTTACACTTAGAGCTCAAACTGACACCTGTGGTTACTTCTGAGATAAGGAGTGAAAGGTTCTTTTTTACTTTGTTTTTCACATTTGCCTCTATTTCAGGATAAAAATTAAAAAATATATATATGCCAGAAGATGTTATGAGTATAGCCTACAAAGAAACTTCTAAGCCTAAAACATGGTCAAAAAAATATTGTTTGGCATATTTCCAAATCCAGCGTCAGGAGCTGCTGCGGATGGCCAACTGTGCAAGGTCATGCTAAAGAAATCCGTGGTTATTAGCACATATCCTGGAACTCACATGCTGGGAACGTTTATGTTAAAATAAATGAAAATTCTTATTAGAGTTTATTTATTCTTGAAGAAAAGCACTTGCCAATGAAACATCTCATTAAAGGGAATTTACATAGAAGATCTAGAAGGTGCAGTCCAAGAGCAACCAGCATGCCCCAAAAGCCGTTGAATCAAGTTTTTTGCAAAGAAACATTGCATTCCCTAGACCAGGAGAGCATTCCAAGCTGTCACTCGCTCTTTTCTTTCTTACTGCAGCTTCACAAAGAGATGCTCTTGCCCCAAAATGAATGGTGGCCATGAGTATATTTCTGGCTCTTGAAGAACCTCCAGGCTGAGGCTTGTGGTTTGTTGCTGCCATGGCTACTTCTCACTCTTCTCCTTCTGAGGTGATGGTGGCAGTGTGTGCCTAAACAGACCCCAGGATTGAGCAGATGGTCTGAAGATCTCAATCCAGTGGTGGAGGGCAGGCATCTTGCAGCTGAATGAGTTAGAGCAACTCCTGGCAGAAGCCCTATGGAAACAATCTCAGTGCTCATGACAGAGGAGCTCATTAAGATGATGCCATCTATGTTCACAATGGAATACTATCTGACTGTAAAACAATGAAAAAAGATGAATGCTTGCATTTCTGACAGTATGGATGGAACTGGAGGAGATGATACTAAATGAAATAAGTCAGAAGAAAAACAAATTCTAGAGGATTTCACTCCTACTTAGAGTACAGAAAAACAAAACAAAGGAACACACAAAACTAAATTAAGACAAACCCAAGAAATTCGACTATAGAACTGATGGGGACAAGGGCCAAAGTCTGTGTGTGTGTGTGGGGGGGGGGGGCAATGGAATTTGGTGGAGGGCTGTGAGCCCTTTAATGGAGGGTGTGGTATGGGCACATAATGTGAAGAAGGGGTGAACCTGCACCTCAAGTCATAGCATTATAAATTATGTTGCCTCAATAACAAAGCATAATACAATAAAAGAGAAATTTTAATTTAAAAAAAAAGATAGGCAGAGAAAAGAGAAGCCCTTACTATTTCAATGCTGATACATTGGTGTCGTTTGTCAGCTTAATACAATCTATTTGATCCTAAATGATGTGGTCAGTTTGAAAATTAGGATTTTTGTGATGAACTGCTGCAGAATTACCTTGCAGACTCAGTGATGATTAAGAAATTCATTGGTGTCTCTTTAAGACATCTACACTGACATGAATTGCTGCTTCAGGGAACCGCTATCAGTGAAATGATTAACATAGGTCACAAGAATTAAAATAGCATTCTCAATGAAATGCCCTTTATCTTGAAAGAACATGCAAGAGTTTGCAGAACAGACCTGAACCTGAAATATATACAGTCCAAACTTACAATGATTCAACCTGTGACTTATTTTACTTAAAATGGTGATACATTCAGTTACTCTCATGTAGTGTTCAAAAAAAAAATCACAAGATACTAGGCATTCAAAACCTATGACCTGCTTTTGAATGGAAATGTTGCAGAATTCAATTACTAACTTATTACTCAGGAACTCTAGAACATTCAAAAACATGAGGAAACGTATGTGTCCATCTTATCACCGTAACAAGAAAGACAGGGAAGATGACCAAAGTGTAAAGATTGGTTTTTGAGTTCATTTATTCTGTAGGTAAAAGAATCTTTTAAAAGACAAAGCAACATTCATTCAAGAATATTGTGATATTAGACGATGCTCCAGAGTGCCCACAAAATACCCTTGACAGGCAAATATAGGTTGTATATTTGCCCCTGAATACAACCATACCTACTCACCCAATGGTATCCAATACTGGATACTTTCATGCTCACATTCTTTGTACCCCTGGACATTCTTTCTGGGGGAAAATCACTCCAAAGTTGGTCTTCACTGTAATTATAAGTTATTGTGAATAATACCCTGTAGACACTCAAAATTGGGGTTCAGTGCTCCACAGAGCTTGTCTGGTAAGAGTTCTCACTCTAGAGTTCTGCTGTGAAGTAATTATTTTATTTGTACTCTCATGGAATCACTAAGAATAAACTTTTGGAAGTGCTCCAATCTTTTGCTACATCAAAAAATGAGAAAGGAGATTTGCGATACTTGCCTACTGGCCATGTCAACACCTCTGGTGTTAATTCCATCTAAAATGAGGTCTGCCTGAGTCTCACCTTTTGTAACAGAATTGCTGCTATTTTTCTTCCAGAGTGGAGTGCTGTGCAGCCCACCAGTGCTGAGAAAAATGCCACATACTCTGAATTTCCCAGCTGTCAGATGTTACCCAAAGTGCCATGGAATTATATCTGAATTTATGCTTGAAAAGCTCCCATCTCTCATTCTTTGTATTTCACCTTCTATTGTTAGAAACTCCAGCTAGTAACAAAGCTTATTTTTCAGAACAATGTCAATTATAAGCAAGCCATACTGACTATAAAGTAAGTTGAACTTACTTTTAATTTAATTTTCTACTGTAATTAAATTTAATTTAATTTTCTACTGTAATCTCAGAGGACAGGAAGTTCTGTACCTACTTCTGGAAACACTGTTTATTGAGGAAAATCTCTGGGTTTAAGTATAGTCTTAAAATATTCCCACTGTACCTACCATCACTATTACCTAAAGGATACAAAGATAAAAAAAAAGGATGACTTTTCTTAAACCCAGGAGGATCCAAACAGCTTTATTCCAGTTTATTTAGTTTAATCGTAGGTGAGAAATTCAATGAGCTATATATTGCAAAATTCAATTTCCACAAACAATTACTAAAATTTAAATGTCCACCAGTAGATGAGTGAATAAAGAAAATATGAGATATGTGAGTATATAAATAAAATGTGAGATTCTTATATACATACATATACATGCACATACATATGCATGTATAATGATGGAGAGAGTGCAGATATGGAAAGCTTACCCAAATTAATTCTTTGAAGAATACTAAATACCTTAAGATATATAGCTAGATAGACAGACAGATAGATACAAATAGGTTTTCATAGAAAATTTGCAGCAATCACAATAGACAAGAAGTACAGTCATAATTACTAAGCAATGAGTTGAACTGGTCTGGATAAATGTATTTTTTACAAAGACTGAAAGGTTTACTTCCCACCAGGTACAGATCTCTCCTTCATGACTTATCAGCAGTCTGTGTTAACCTTTCTTACTACTGGTAATTGATCTCTTAATCATGAGCTCTTTGTTATGCTCTCTTACATGTTTAAATGTATAGGAAATACTAAAACTTCATACCAATCGAAACTGTTTTTCTTATTATTGAGACCTTCTGCATGTTTATATATTTTTATTTTTTCCAGTTTTCTACAATGAGCATATATCTCTCACAATTGGATAAAGTATATGAGATTTAAGTTAAAATATACAACTGGAGACGCACCATATAATTTTTTAAATATAGGTATAGAAAAAGACTGGAATTCTTCATAATGTTTTCCCTTTCAAATTTTACATATTTACTAAACTTTCATAAATTTTCTATAAAAATTATGCAATATTTTTATAAACTTAAAAATAAAAGGAAACTTCATTCCAAAACAAATCTGGTATCTTGGAATGGAAATGAACATCAATAAGATGAACACATGCCAAGATACTATATAAACTGTTACAGACAGCACTGGTGACCAGTGGTGTATAAGTAAGCAAGGTACATTAGAAGGGATTAGAAATATCAACCTAACTATTGAAATCATGGCTGGTTTCTCGTCGAAATGATGTCCAACTTGTGGACCCATCCTAAAACCTCAGTAGCCACCATCACATGACTGCAAAATTATTTAAGCATGAAATTTCTAAAACCTAAAATTTCTCCCAGCAGATTACAAAAATGCATGGGTCAGGACCTTAAAGGACCTAGTATTCAAATAGCTGTACTCAGGAGAACTGAAGCCTGCTAGGGATTTCTGCAATTGGTTACTTGAGGAGGTTACTTATTTCACACACTATTCAATATGATCTGTTATTCCTGCTGAATTATTATTCAGCAAAAACATTTATCAATATTAATATAGATACCAAGATATATTAAATGTTTACTAAGGGCCCACGACTCTCTAAGCATCCTAAACATGTGAATTTACTTAATTCTCATTTAAAAAAAATCCAGGATAGATGCTAACATTGCTACCATAGTGCAGATGGAGAAACTAACTCAGAGAGTAATCAACATGCATACTATGTCTTCTGTAACTCAGCAGTGGAGGGGGACATGAGCAGAACCAATCTGGTTAGACCTATAATTTCAATGATGAACTTTCTAGATCAATCAGGGTTTCCCACAGAAAGAGGTTTAATATGATATAAAGAGGATATGATATAAAGAAGAAAGATGAAAATGGATGGATGGATGGATAATTGAATGACTGGATGGACATATAGAAATAATTTTGTCACTCATACTTTCTACCCATCCTCTTCATTGTTATAGGAAAAAATTACAATTTGAGAAAATTATGTGCTATTTAAATATATGTTTATATTAATATGTATTTATATACTTTTATGTGAATATATGTGTAATATATGTAATGTGTTATTTTAGTAAAAAGCATTTTTCAGGAATAAAGGAACAATTCATCCAATACAATCAGGCCCTGTGATCCAAGCCCATCTAGGGTCCTGTAGCATCTTAAAGTTGACCAATCCACCTGAGTTCAAGGGCAACCTCTGAAGCCTTGAACAGAAGATCCAACACCTTTCCTCTGATCAACACAGACCACTGACTGTTTCTATATCCACCAGGATTATGTGGATGTCTTGGCAAAGATTCATTAAGGATGTTAGAAGGAGCGTACATGTTTACACATGAATGCTGACTATGAACAAACTGCCCTATGCACAAGGGGCATTTTATTTCTGTGCATTTTGCCAGACATAACTGGCATTCACAATAGTGAAGAATTTTCTACCAAGACAATGTCAGCCTTGTTTATGTTATTTTATTTCCACTGCTTCCCAGCAAGTATTGGTATAGTTACTGATTTCTCCACCTCTTGCGTTTTTGAAAAAGGCACAAAACTTTGTTTTAGTTCCAAAATCTGGAACTTTTTCGATGCAAATCAGGACTCAACATAGTTCTGAGACTTCAGGAAAGGGGCCTCTGCCCTCAACTGCAAACCTCAGCCTTCACAGCTATGTGAAGCTGTTTCAGAAATTCTTTGAGGAAGGTTCCCCAGATCCTCCAGGTTTTCTCCAGGGAGACCATCCTCAACTTCAGTTACTGAAACCTGAAATATTAACATCCAGGGAGATTTACTTCTGCAACTAGAAAACTCAGAAACAAGGGCCAGCTTTGAAGCTTCCCTCCTTTATGCTTAAAACTTTTTCTGCCTGAAGGCAGTTGGGATTCAGCCATCCATTTGGAATAGCAAGATGCGGAAAGTTACTGTCAGTGCTTAAGGGAGATTTGCTCTTCTCTTTAAAACCTTATGTGCCTCTTTGGTTTAAAAATAGAATTAAACTTTGTTAAGTAAGCCTCATCTTAGATTCTGTCAAACCTACTAAACTGTCAATGCCAGGAAGATTGTCTGCATATGGCCAAGATCATACAAGTGATGTTGGTTTTTATTTACTTCAGAATTGTTTAGCCTGATGCTGCTGGTTTCACTTTTTTTATGGGATATTTCAGTTATACTTGAAATTGTTTAAGTATTAAGATGTACATTGGTTTATTTCATGTTTGTTAAGTCTATACTACAATTCCTTTAAAAAAAATTAACCCATTGCTCTCCAGGTAAAGTTCTGATGATCCAATAATGAACCTTATAGTATGGATTGCTAAAGACAGTTACTTGATCTGTCTGTGGTAAAGGCTGCATGTCACTGGGAAATTGTGAAATTGTTAGCAGGTAACTACAAGAGTGTGTGTGCTGGGCAGAAGATGGGCAAACATGAAGGCACCATCACATCTCTAGTGAGCAGCTAAATCATCAGGACTAAATTGACCCCTATTTGATACAAAAGCTCAGTGACATTTTCTGATGATGACAGTGCAGAGTCCTAGGGAGAAAGGTCACAACGGCACAGCAATTTCTTTCAGAGGCATGTATTGCTGTAGCCTTGAAGAAAGTGAACTTTTGGGAACATTCTCAGCCCTGTGTCCCTTCTTCCATATTTCTAAAGAGGATGTAGTCAGTGGAAGCACCCTGGAGAGTGTCCTGGTGTGAAAGCTGCACAACACCTTCAACTGCTAAGGGTGAGCTGATTCTGGACCCCATGACTTGAGACAAGCTGTCCTCGTTGTTCAAAAAGGAAAATACCAAACAAAGCTTTCTAAAAGGAATTGCTCAGAATTCGAATCCCAGAGTTGGTGAAACCAAAACACTGAACTAGCTATGGTGTCTTATCATTTCACTTAACTGAAAGAAGTGTGTTCATTTTGATTGTATCAATAGCTTACTACTCAGATGACTTGGTTGTTTTAGAGAATGTCTCTACAGGTTGGTTCTCCAAAAGCTGTTATCAAATCAAAAAATAACACTAAAGTGAAGGTGACCTGTGATAATGGACACAGGGAACTAGAATTTTCTGGGCTTCATGGTGCCTATAATTATATATATATATATATATATATATATATATATATATATATATATATATATATATATATATATATATATATATATATATATATATATATATATATATATATATGTATGTATATATATATACATATATATATATAATTAAATATTCATACAGACATTTTCCCTTTATTCCTGTATCACAATCAAACCATTCTTCATTCTAATCACCAGGAAACATCACAAAAATAGAGGCTTATTACTTATAAGTCCTGGAAATTACATAGTATGCATGGATCAAACTGAAGGCATAGCAGAGGTGGGGGAGAGGAAGGAGAGAGAGACAGAAAGACAGAGAAAGGGAGAGAAAGAGAGAAGCCTGAGGTTCTGCTCTTATTGGAGCTAAGGATGGGTGGTGGAGGGTTACTGGTTAATTTAAATCATAAAAGTAAAAATGTAAATCCTAGGAAGAGAGACAAGATAAGAAAAAAGACAATTCCAACAGGTCAGTTTTCTAAACCAAATAGGGTCTATTAAAGAAAGACCCCTCAGGGAGGGAGGCAGTCTGGCTGGTAACCTGTCCCTTGGCTGGCCATGTGTTTGCTAGCCTCAGCCACCTTTGGACTGGATGCTGCTTTGATGTGTATGCTTCAGGGATAAAAGTTTAAGTCAGGTACTTGCAGTTTATCCTATTCTGTATTTACATACTTAACAAATAATTTTATATTTTAACTCAATACAGCATTCTATAGCTTATGAAGTTGGGATATATATATATCCCAACTATAGCTTATGAAGTTGGGATATATATATACATATACATATATATATATATATATATATATATGTAACTCCATGTTACATGTATTTTCTACAACAGTAGAGAAATAGTAAATAGTTAAAGCTTCTAGTCCATGTCCCTCAAGGAAGCAACCTCTTTTTGATCATCTATTTCATTTTCAATATGGATTTTTAAAATCTAAAATTTTCCATTGTTAGAGTGGCATCTTCCATTAACATGACTGATGTTATGCATTGATAAGTAACATCGTATAGCTAGGAAATATGAGATACTTTCCCTTTTGCTTTAGAATTGTAAATTTCAAGAGGAACCTGGCAATGTTATGAACATTGACTTTTTGACTTGTTTTCAAGGCCCAGGTGAAAAAAGTTTAGGTTGACTATGCCAAGGTGTGGTTGCTGGCCTTCATTAGAATTCATAGCTTTTTTCCAAAGGATAGAAGGGAAGGAGGAAAGAAAAACAAGGCTTTTGTGATGTGAGGTGATTGACAAGGCTCTGCTCCCAAAAGGGAAGGGGAACAGGGAAAAAGATATAAAAGGGACTTAGGAGAGAAACAAAGAATCTGCTATTTTTGGAAGAGGATGAGGACCTAACCTAGCTGTGAAAGCTGAGGCAGGATGGGGGGGCTGGGCATGTTGGCCATAGTAGGTTGGCTGGAGACCATGGTCTTTGGCCCAGGCTGTTGGACTTATGAGTCTTAGCATGTATTAGTTGATCATGTGTGCTAAAGGAGTCTAAATAGTTGGAGACTTGAACTTCATGTTGGAGCTTGTATTATCTAGTTTGACTCATATTCTATTGGAGAGACCCTGAGAGAGGCCTGAGAAGATGAACCTACTGTTCTTTCCTGTTTTATTTTGGAGTTTTTCTGCCTAAAGTTGAGAGGATGCTAAAAAAAAAAAAATTAAAAAAAAAAAAAAAAGAAAAAGAACACTACATCTTGGACCAGTATTTGGAGAAAGCTGGAAAGGCGCCAAGGAGGAAAAGAGAAATGCCCTGTTTTTGGAACATGTGCTTATGAACTAAGACTGACTGGACATGTGGTGAGGTGACCAAGGACTAAAAGGACAGTTTTGGATATGTGGTGGGGCAACTGAGTTTTTCATGCTTATTTTTCAGTACATATTTAGGTAATCATATTTTTTCTTGCTTGCTTAGGAATAGTTTGATCACTTTTAAGAGTTTGGTCTAGTTTTAGAATTACATAGCAAAGGCTGTGGGGTGGTAAAAGTATCCTGAAGTTTTGGTTTTTTTTTTTTTTCTTTAGTTTGGGATGTGGCCCTGATTGGGTAAGCAGCAGATATCTAAATGACAAGGGTTACTTATGTGTGGAAGCTTGGGGGTTAAAAAAGGCTTTGTCCATTTTCTATCAGATTGAAAGGTAAAGGTTTTTCTATGGTTTAGGAAACGCTGAAAAAAGGATTTTTAGCAAATAGCTTACCCCACCTCTCCTGATAACACTATCATTCTTTGCACAGCCCTACCATACACTACACATTTACTCAATTATTTACCTATTTCACCGGGTAAACCTTCACTGAGTTCCCGCTGGGTCACAGAAGTAGTCTGAACAAAAGTTTTCCTTCTTCAAGAATTCAAGCCTTTTATATTTTCTCTCATTCTAAGTCTTTCGACCATCTCAGAATATGATCAGTGCCAATAAAAATGATAATACAAGCTTTTGGTTTCTTTCTTCCTGTTATCTTTGATTTTATAGGTATCAATGGAAGCCAGATATACAGTTGGCATTATGATCACATTTAACTTCCAGTTTCTTTGTTTGATGGACTTTAAGACATAAAACTAAAGCAGAAAAATTTCATCCAACATATTTCAAATTTCAGTTCTTAAAACTACTTCACATGAAAAGCCATCCTAGTGTAGTGCTTGCTGACATGTAAACATTCTTTTGGAAAAGGATGCTTTTTTCTACAATTATAGCATTTATTTTTTTTCTGATAGACTTGCAAAGAATTATCTAAGTACAAACTGACAATTGTGTAAGTTTTCTAATGCAGCACATTTTCTGTAAAAATGGTCTACTTTTTTAAAATGGAGATTGAGTCTGCATTTGAAGTTTCTGTATTTGATTCTTAAAGATAGAACAGACAGAGCCAATAAGCAATAGAATAGAATAAGAGAAACTGGCATTCAATTCTCTTCATTATGTTGTTATTTTTCATTTAAATTTATTTAAATAAAGTGTTGGCCCTCTTTCAAAACATTCATTTGTCCTGTTGACTTTTATTAGCAGTAAAATAGATCCCAGAAGGCAAAGGGTTAGAGGATTAAATGTCTTCTGGGAGCTGAGATGGCTTTTTCAGATGCTGTTCTGACTGTCAACTACTGGTCATGGCAAGGTGACAGAGACTGTTGGCAGCCACTTGAGGGCTCATCACCCTGGCCTAATGATGGCAGAGGAAGACAGAGTGTCCTCAACACTGAGGAAGAGGAAACAATCAACCCCACTTCTACGATGGCCCCAGACATTCTACCCATCTGAGTTGGTGAAGATGTCATGAGGCAGAGGAAAGTGTGGGAAGGTTCTGTTAGTTCCAGCTACCAAAGACATAAGATGTCAGGATGGTGTCCTGGGGGCTTTTCTAGGGCTAGTTTATAATCTGAAATTGCTTTGTGGGGTTTTTATTTTGCAATAACTCTTCCAACTTTCATGTCTTGTTTTTCCTCAACAGAGACTAACTCTCAAAATGACTTTGGCCAAATCTAATCAGGAAATGAAAGCTACAGTGTGAAGCCACCAACCAATGTCTATAAGTCCAAATTGAGCTGATATTTCAACTAAAATGTGTATCCCTGCTTCTTTGTATCAACTGCAGAATATTTTCAGAATTTTGCAACATCATTTTGCTAGAAATAAGTACAAGCCTTTAAAAGAATTTTTTTATAAGCATAATGCAATGGAATGGACTTACACACACTGTTGATGGAAACATAACAGAGGTGAGGATTGATGAAGACAGTTTGACCTTCTGAAACAAAAGTCTTAAATATATCCTAGACCTTTTGATACAAAATTTTTTACTTTCAAGACAGGTTATTGCCTCAAAAGCTTTCTTTTCCTTTCATATTGTACATTTTGTGTGCCTCTTGACTTTTTTCTCTCGCTTGGGGATAAGTAATGAAATGCCAGTGCATATCCTTGAAGAACCAAAGGTCTCTCTAAGTGGTGGTGAAAGAAATCTCAGAAATATAAAGGCAAAGATGTGCTTTTTTCCTATGTTCAACACTCTTCTGTGAAAATGCTGACACATATTCTGGTTATTATTAACCAAGAAACATTGAGAACATCTAAAGAATCTCCAGTTCTCATTCTTTTGTGCTGTGTGAGTTTATGCTAAAATATATACTCCAGTTCTGTTTCTGTGTGAAAATTGCTCTTGAAAGGGTTTTAAGAATCAGAGACACAAATATTTTGGAAATTGATGCCACATTCTGTGAAATATGACCTCCGAAGTCTGTAGTTAGTTCTGTTTGCTCTGTGGAACCGTGTGTTCTGATTATAAAATAACTGTACATATCTGTTTCTAAGTAGATGAAATGTTTTTGGGCTTTCTCTATTAATCCACAAAAGAGGCTCTGTTATGTATCCAGACCACATCTTCTTAATCCATTCATCTGTTGCTGGGTACTGAGGTTGTCTCTGTAACTTGTCTGTAATAGCACTTCCTTCTTTGTGTAAATAATCAGTACAATGAACATGCCTAGAAGACTAGGATGCTATGTAGAATTTATAGACCAAATTGTGACCCTATGAAATCTAAAATCAGCACTGATGTCCTAATTTTGAAGAGAATTAAAGAAATTGTCGAGGTTGTGCCAGGGCTGCCGCAAGACTTCCAGGAGGCAGGTGTGTGAAGAAGCATTTTTTAGGAGGAGATAAAGTCACCCACAAGGGAGCCTATGCACCAGGAATGTACTAGGTATCCTCTCCCTTAAATTTTATTCTGGGGCAGTTGATAATTCCTAGAAAAGTTTCTTTTTCAAAAGCAGTTACCTCATAGCCCTCTCACCTGCACACATGAACTTCATGCAGATGAGGTTGGGTTCCTGGAAAATGGGTGCTCTTGGAGCACTGGGTACACAGAGTCTTCTTGTAACTATCTTGGGTGAATGTTCAATGGCCACCTTCTGGGCTCAGATTCAGGAGCTGCCCAGTTCCAATGTCATCTGGGTGATGGTGCACATTCTGATGCCCTCCAAGACCGCCCCTGAAACAGCAGCCAGGAGGAGGGCTTCCACAAAAGGGGGAAATCTAGGGCCCCATGGTGGCAAGTCAGGAAAACTCAAGATAGGAAACAGAGTGGGGCCCATAATCTAGGTTTAGGAAGTGGCACTGGCCCTGGCAAGGAAGGCTTTCTACTAGGTATAACAAACCTTTACAAAATTGAGAGACTATAATGGTAAGACTGGGTTGTAAATGGTGGAAAATGCACAAATCAAACATAGGACTTTTAGTAACTTAACACTTCCTGCCAGGTACTGAAAGTGCTTGGAATCAGAAAAGTTGTATTCACATTATACATATAGATATATAGTATTAATATAATAAACATTGAATAAATACAGCATGTTCACGGTGAGTATAAGTCCACATACTGGGAAACATTCCTTTAAAAAATAAGATTTATTTTGAAATCTGACTGCAGAAGTGGGGCTCCCCAAAGGGATAGGGGGCAAAAGGGGAGAGAGCTGGATGGATGTGATGGAGGTTCATGGGGATTTTGGCTGTGGGTGTGGTGTGTAACATGCATCTGAAGAGGTCACAGACACAGAGAGTTCTGCACTGTAGGCTTCATTGTCCCCAAGCTTGGAGTCACTACTGAGGATTTCCTTGTATGGTCTCCACTTCCTTTGGAACCTTCCTAATCACCCTAGGTCTCTTTTATGAAACAGCATGTGCTTGCTTCTCTCCCTCCTCCCATAGGTAGGGCTCTTGACTCAGACCAAGTTCTCTGGATACTGGGGAGTCCCAGAGTGAGCACCTCTGTCACCCTTCACTTTGGCCAGTTGTCCTCCCTGTGCACTCTGTTGTCTTCTATTTCTGTTCTTTGGACTTCAGTTCCTCTTCTGTAATTTTAACCAAAATTAAATCTATAAGAAGTCCTTAAGCAAGGTCCCATTGTTCCATGCAGATATTTCCATGAGAGTCTCTGCGGGTCTTCCTAATCAACATGTGCCCAGGGATTTGACCAAATCAGTCCACCAGCAGGCCTCTGAAGGAGACAGGTCACTCCTTCATGGAAGCTTCTTCCCCAGTGAACCCAGTTTTCTCCAAGTTTCAGCTACATGCTTTCAGGGAAGCCCAGCTGAGGGAGACCCCTCCTCGCTGGCCTGGGTGACTGAAGTCATTTCTGTTTCTCCCACTAAGCTCTTGCTGGGAGCAGTCTGAACATCTTCATCCCCATTCCTGGCCCATGGATGAATTCCAAAATGCTTAAGGGATTAAAAAAAAAATACATCATGATTCATATAACACCTCAGGCAAACTTGACTAGATTGTGTCCTACTTGCTTTTAAAAATGATAAAGGAAGAAACCAAGTCAAAAATGTTAAGATGGTAAAGAGTGTAATGTAAGGGAATCGGCAGCCAGAAGAGAGAAACGTGTCAGTCCTCAAAACGGACTCATTAAGAAGGGTCTCAAGCAGCAGATTTAATCTGCTCAGAGGACACTTTCGCTCTGTGTGCAGAGACAAAAGCCGCATCCTAAATGGCTTCTTGCCGAGTGCAGAGTCTGGCTCTCCACGAGTGGGGGTGGAAGGGCTGGTGCTCGGCTCCCCAGGGGCCACGGTGACATTTCCTGGACTGCAGTGTCTCACATGAAAGTCATTCTGCTTTTCTTCCAATTAAAGAGCACCCACTTTTCCTCTCTCTTATTCCAGCCCCTCAGCAAGCCTATGATTGAGTGGATAAGAACGTGCACTTGTCCACACTGCTTGGCAGAGTGATGAAAAGGCAACCCATGTCTGGCAGCATGTCCAGCTCCGTGTAAGCCTGGGACAGGACCCACCCTCACCCTTCCTTGCTGTGCTCTGCTAGCCCCAAGGACTGGGTGCTTGATGGGGCTGGGCGCTGGGGTGCTATGTGTGAAGTGATGGTTTTATGCCCCCTTTTAAGGGTCTCTGGTGAGCAGTTCCCTCTACACCCATTAATTGGTAATGGAGACATTTGCAGCTAACTGCTAGCATTCATTTCTAAGAGCCAGCAGCTGGTCCTCACAGTTCTGAATGAAATTGGGACCAGAATGGGGACAGCACAGAGATCTTGCCTGAGTGAGTATCTGGCCACTCTGCCCCCAAGTGGCAGGTCCTGTGTAAATGTGCATTACCTGCTGGGCTGTCAGCCAAGCTTGACTTTCCATCTGAGTCACAATTAGAGGGAAGGAGGGCCACGGGCAGGAAGCCAGCCCTTCCAACCTGTCTGTGACCCGCTTGATGCCAGTATCCACTGTCCCTCTCCTTCTTCTCCCTTGGCTGGTCTGTCCAGTTGGTCCTTTCTGCCTGGAGTTTCCCAAATGCCCTTGTCCTTCTGACGTTGCTGCCCAACCTCTAACTCAATTTTTGAAATGTCTTCTTCACTGAAGAACAGACCTCTTTATTTAAAAGATGAAGACTGGCAAGTCAAGACACAGTTAACCCAATTTCTGAATTGGTCTGCTTAGAAGAAAACATTTGTGTTTCTGTTGTATTTTTTGCTGTAGAATGTATGTTATTATCAGCTCAATGTGCAACTTCTCTCCCTTGACAACTCATAAAATGTATAAGACTGACATAGCTCCACACACCGAAGACCCCTGCTTGCCAAAATGAGGAGAAACCAGTCCCGTAAAGAATATGCAGCTGAGGAGGATGATCCCACATAATGCTACACAGCTCTTAAATGATAAAAAAAATAAATAAAATTTGAGATAATTATCTCAACTCAGATATTATAAATATATTTAAAATACTTAACAGGCTATCAAAAATTTTATTGCATCAGCAGTAACATTTTCAACAGAGAACACTAAAAAAAAAGAAAAAAGAAAAAAATGAAAAAAACATGAAAATTCCTATTGTAAACATTCTGAAATAAAGGCCTATTGTTAAGGTTTTAGTAAATTATTAAATTACTCTTGATAATGTTTCTACCATTTCACTTTTTCCAATTTTCCCATTTCAAACTTTCTTGAGATAGTAAAAGGAAAATTTCTTGCCACAAATATAAAGCATAAAATCAAACAAGAATAGGGAGAAGAAGGAAAAAAAAAGGGGGTGAAGGGGGATAGGAGTAGAGGGGGAAGATGGAGTGAGCCTTGTGTATATTCCTTAAAGCACTGTCACTGCCAAGGCTGGAAGACCTGTGTTTCTTGACTAAGTGGGGTGGCCTCTGTAGTTCTTTGAATCACCAGCTCCACACAGCATAACCAGGCCTGGCCCATGGTGCTTGCAGGCATCATTGCAGGGAAAAATAGGAGGAATACCTTTCAGCGGGGAGGACAAGGAGATCCCTTTTAACAGCCTGGAGTACCTGGAACAATGGTGCCTGGAAAGACAAGGGACTGAGTTTAAAGGCAGTTCCTCAAGACTTTGGAGGCTCAGATGGTGAAAAGTTCCTCCTCTCCTCCCAGAGTGGCTCTGATGTGGTCACGTGACAGGAAGTGCATGGTAAGGGGCTCCCTGCTGGCAGAATGCTCCAGACACAAACTACCACATGCAGTCACAGAGATAGTTGACATTCTCTGTGGATATCTCTTCTATCCTATTCCCCATTATACATTCCCAGAAATAATCAGTACACTGGATTTGATGCTTGCCCTTCCAGTGGTATTTGAAACTTTTAAATCACATATCAGTAAATAATATATTATTTTGCATGGTTATGAATTCATAATTATGGTATTGTAATATGTATACCTATCTATGTAACTTGCTTTCTTCCCACAAAAATTTTTTTTAAATTATTAAAAATAATAATAATAATAATGAAACTACCACATGCAGGATGGAGCACAGCTGTGGGCTCAGCCTCCATGCAGGCCACATAGGAAGGTTACTGGTATTCTAAAGGACCAGCTTTATAAGAGGACAGCTGAAAGAAGTCTCACTTTCAGAAAGGCATGCTTAACAAGCCTTTCTAATCCAAGCGGTTCTACTGTGAGGGGCCTGGCAGAGAAGGAGACAATCAGGCGTCCTAAAACCATCAGAGCTTTTGGATCTCCTGCTATTTTTATGCCAGGATACTTTTCAATAAACAGATGCCTCTCCTCTCATATGCACCTCTGGGAGAAACTGAATAAACTACCATGGGCAGCAAGGCCTCAAACAACCGAAGATACAGACTTAGCAGGAAAACATGGAGACTCACCCAAACTCATGTGTAAGCACACATGACTTTGCAGGTGTTCAGGGGAACACAGTCTACACAGGCCTGACAAAGGGAGCTGAGAGAGCAGGGAGACTCAAGAGTCTGGGCACCTACCCAGGCACCACCACCCCTTGCTCACAAGCACCAGTTTCCTACACAAGAGGCAGGGTAGCCTCTGACCTCAGTGTGCAATGGGCAGTGGTGAGGCCTGAGTGCAGACCACCTCCACACATAACAGCTGTGTGATCCAGAGCAAGTTGATTAACTATTCTGAGCCTGCAGAGACTGGAGGAGCCTCTGTATTCCTTGTGTCCACATCTTGCAGGAAGGGTGACTTACAGTCACGTTAAAAAGGCAAATTTTTAATGCTGCAAATTCTGTTGAAAGTGAATCATGGGAGGTCTTAGCAAAAAGTGCAAACAATTATGTCTGTAAAATTGTCTTAATAGTGATGACTTTAAGAATGGCAAAGTGACACAAAGTGCTCTCACGATCACATGGCCCATGTGTGCCTGTGCCTCATGACAGCCCAGCCCAGAGCACACTTGTGAGAGAGAAGCCCTGTGGGATCCATGAGAAATGGTGTTTCTGCGAAAGTAGCCACATTTAATGCCCTGAGCTGTCCATCATGGAAAGGCACTCTCCAGTGCATGAAAATGAGGATGGGGAGATGGTGACTTGGTTGTTGATGTGGTCACTCAGGTAAGGGGGGGAGCCTTCTGGCCACAGAATGCCTTATTGCAGACTTCCTGAAAGACTGCAAGTGCAAGAAAGCAAGTCACTGTCAATAAATCACGACTTTGGCCCTGCCCCAGGCTTAAGGACAACCCAGCCAAATGTCTCAGCTTCCCACAGGACAGCCTGGCAGTTGAGGTTCACAGCAATGGTGCGGGAGCCAGAAGGAACTGAGTTGATTAAATACAGAATAACTCACTTAAGAAATCAGGAAAATAGCTAGTATTGTTCACAAAGATTTCCATAATCTACAAAAAAAGGAGGGAGCTGCACTCAAAAGGCTATCGCTACTGGGAAAGTGCTCCTCCTGATCTGCTGTTTCCCTGGCTGCCAGCTAAGAAGTCCTTGTCTTCACAGGCAAGAAAATGTTATCCATAGGCCTGGAAGAATAAGTGGGTGTGATATGAAACATCACTCAGATCCTTTCAAAGGTTATTTTGAAGCATCAGGATGAAAACGCTCCCTTTTGCTTAGAGAAAATCCAGCTTCTGTAATAAACATGTTCACTCCTTGGATTTTGACAGCAGGCATCTGAGAAGATGGTGCTTATGAAATGGCAGTAACGGACCATCAGCTCCAACTCTGGACCTCTTTGCGACTTATTTCACTCCCAGAGGGGTTGAGTCCAGCATGGCCAGAGCAAGGTGGCATTTCAGGGTGGCAGTGAAGTCACAAGGGCTGAGGCATGTAAAGCCCCAGCCGTGGAGTGAGAGAGGCCCCTGCTCCTTTGTTTACCTGACCCACTGCTAACGGGAAATTTCTAATAGCATATGGATTTGTAAAAGGTCTGAAATTATAAATTAGGGTGTTTTGTTCTGGTTGAGGATGGGACAGGCAATGGACCCCCAAGGAGATTGCCCCCTGCTTCGCTTCCTTCCTAATTCTTGTTGGTTCTCTGTGTATACTACTGCATGCAAATAAGTCCTGATCCAATTGATGATTCCAGAGCTTTTAATTAAGCAAAGATTCAGGTCCCTACCTCTGAATAATTTAATGTAACTATGCCCTGGAGGGCCATGCTTATTTGAATAAACAAGGCTATGCGAGCTCAAATCCCTATTTCTCAATATTATGCAATGGACCAGTTCGTAATTAAAAGAATGTGTGTCTCGCAAAACCTAAATGAACATTTGGATTTCTACCACGGTACTTAACACTGAGTTAATGGAGCACAAATATCCAAACATGGTTAACTGAGGAAGCTCAAAGTCACATTCTAGTAGGAAAGTCAGAGGCCATAGTGCCTGATGTTGGCAGGCCAGGCCAGGCCCACGGGGTGTTGGTGCTGGGAGGCTGACCTGTTGGCTTGCCTAGTGGATTCCTCTCTATTAAGGGGGGTTGGCCCAGCTTATTCATTAAAACTAACACTCTCCTGTTATTTCTGAAACCACTGATTTCTGTGACTTCAATAAGTTCCTTCAACTCCTTGAATTTTCATTTCATTCAAGGGAATTTTGCCCATTTCTGGGATAAAATTAATCAGTATAGTATACATTATTCACTTACACTCTCTAATAGTCATATATATTTCTTAGCAATAGTACAAGTTGTTATTTTTAAGACTACAATAAAATTTTTAAAAATCATCATTTTTCAAGTACCTTAAAAGCAATCCTTAAATCAAGTGCATGTATTAATAAAAATTCTCAAGAGTTTCATTTTCACAGATGTATATTTCTGTCAAGAAGACTTAGAAAAACCCAGTTTCATAGAAGAAATAAGCACAGGTCAAGGTTAAAGCTCCTTGATGAGAAAAAAAAGTCATTTGCAAAGAACTTCATGTCAGCAGACCAGTCGCACCTCTTCAAAGTTATCCTCTAGTACTGAGCACACCCAGTATTTAGTGTCACTTCCCCTTCCAGCTCCAAGTCCAGCTCCAAGTCCAAGTACATGACTTCCTACAATGAACCAAGGCCTCTAACCTTACTCTCACATCAATTTTTTTCATGCCTTCCAAAAATGTCCAGGGTATGATCAATTCAACATTCAAATGGATTAATAGGTACCCAAACCAGGCCAGGGCATCTCCAAAGTCACACAGCCCCCAGCCTTTGTATTTTAGCTGCGGGCCAAGTCCCACCCCAGACCTGGGCCTAGACTCAGGGGTCGTACACCACCCAGCTGCAGGTGAATGGCTCCCACCCCCACACAGAAGCATTATCGCTCCGAAAGCCAAGACAGCAATATCTCACCTCTGGCCTATGGGTGTGGCCATGGTGCTTGGGCTGAAATCCTGAGGAACCCTTTTTCACACCTACCTCAGTCTGACCTCCCCTTGACTCCTCCTCCTCCCACCCCAGTCCCTGATCTCACCCCCTGTTCCTCACTGTTTCTGCTTACTTTCTGCTTACCCTGGAAGCCCACTCTTCCCTTCAAATCTCAGCACAACATAGCCTCCTCTTTCATCTTGCTCACATCAGACACTGTCTTACTTTTTCATGATACTTTCACATTTCCTCAATCCCATTTGTTACACTCTTTCATCGCCTATGTGGAAATTGTTTAGTAAGTGTCTCCACTAGACTGGCAATTCTAAGAGACGTGCCAGTCTGTTCAAACAGCAGCCAACCCTCTTCTGACATGTACAACTAGGGACACTAGGTGCTGAAATGGGCAACCAGATACACAGTAAGCTCTGACCTGCACTGGCACTCAGTAAGTGTGCCCTGCTGTTTTGGATGATGGGATGAATGAGCAAGTGACATCATCACGAATACATCACTTGCAAAAGTCTAGAGAAAAGTTCAAATTTTCTAACTTTCACTCCTTTCCTTCTTGCTCTGATGTTCATTATATCCTATAGTCAGTGATAATAACCCAACTAATGGAGGAATGAGAGAACGTTAAGGGGAATATAACCAAAAACAGAGATGTTGCTGAATGGAATGTGTCTTTATAACCTTATTTACTTTCTTTACTCCATGATATTTACTTCATCTTATTTACTTTCTCTGGTCCACATCCCCAATTCATCTTTAAAGCCATCAACAGGTAGCTTCAAAGTAATGGGACCTATAACTTTTCTTAACATTTTTTCACACCTCTTTAATGGAATTTCGAATTAATAATAGAAGGGCCAAAATGTCAACTGAAGTTAACTAGCAATTGAACTGTGTTAGGAATTTAGTAGCAAATCTGAGTGGGAACATGCATTATTTCTCCCATTTTACTGGTGAGGAAATTAAGAATGAGAAATATTGATTAAAAGCTCAGGAGGTAGAGTTGGGCAGCAGGACTTCTGCCCTGGGGCATCATCCCGTGGGAGGCCAAACCTGACCTGAAAGCAGCTCCAAGCACTTCATAGACCTCTCATGACACTCGTCTTGTGCTCTCTACTCTGCATCCCCAAGTCTTTGGAAAGACCCACCACAGGTATCAGCAATCCCAGAAAATCACATCCACAAGGGTGACTCATTTGTGAATGTCCACACGATTCAGCAAGTCACAAAATCTTTGTTCTAAGGAAAATTGGTATAATAAAAAGACCAAATCAGCTAAGCAAATAAAAATCTTTAGTGCATTTTATCAGAATGATGTCTAATCTAATATGCCAACTTAAGTAGGTCACAGAACCTGGTTGTTGAGTGAAACACTGCCTAGATGTCACTGTGAAGATATTTTGAAAATATAATTGACATTTAAATTAATAGACTTTCAGTAAAGCATATTATCTTCCATAATGTAGGTAGACTTCATCTTATCAGTTGAAGATCTTAAGACCAAAGACTGAAGTTCCCAAAGTAGAGGAAATTTTGCCTCAAGATTGCAACAAACAAATTCTGCTCTTCCATTTCAATTTTTTTTAACATTTTCTGTTTTTCAATTTCCTCATCAGTGTCTAATTTGAACCTGTTCCTCTCTTACCCCTAAGGAATAAGGGGTGAGCAACCAAAGACAGGGACACAGAGTTTTGACTTTTTCTTCCTTTTTCTTTTCTTTTTTTTTAACAAGATATCAACATCAGCTCTTACCTGAATCCCTGATCTGCTGGCCAGTCTGTGGATTTCAGATTGACAATCACATGAACCAGTCCCTTAGAATCAATATCTATAGCTAGCTAGTAAGCAGACAGATATGATATAGATAGAAACAGAGATTAAAGAGGTAGATATGATAAAGAATAGGTGATTGATAGGTGTATGTGAGGTAGACAAAGAAATGAGAGATTCTCTTGGTTCTTTGCAGAAGCTTGACTAATGAAAGTAACATAATCTTTAGCTTCTCTAAACTCTATCATAACCCCAATAAGTGAATTCTTTGTGGTCACAAAAATGCCCACTCAAAAGCCAACCTTCTGCTCCAGTAATGTTGACTAATCTTCTTATCTTTGTTTAGAACTCCCTGCATGGGGCTCCAATCCCACTAAGGCTATCCGGGTCTCCAGTATGGACAGAGAATACAAACACCAAGGCTGGTCTAGGGGGTAATTTTCATGTAATGGGAATCCACAGATATGATTCATTGGTTTTGTAAAGTCATCCATGCAAGAGTTTTAAGTATCAGTATGTATACCGTTTGTCTGCTAAAGCGCACAAAAGGACTGTTAGCCCTAGCCTTTGTTAGCTCTCCCATTCTCCCTCAGAGATGAGAAAGGACCAGTTTCAAATTAGATCCTGATGAGGAAACTGAAAATCAGAAAATGTAAGCATCCATCCAGGCCCCTGGGAGTGAGTCCCCCAAAGGAACCCCTTGTCTCCTTGTTAACACATGCGCCATATTTGCAAAAGTGCCTTTTCCTTGCTTTGGTTCAAGTGAAAAGCTGAAAGATGTCACGTAAGAAACATATATATTATTTTGTCATTCAAAATCACTCCAGGACAGCAAATTCTGTGGATTCTTTGACACTTTTTCATTTGCACAATTCTCCGTAAGATAGACCAGCCCCAGCAAGTGCAAAGGGATACTTATAACAACAGATTAGTGAGAAATTACTTCCAAAGCCTATTTAGCTTAATAGTTTAATTAAAAACCCATAAAATTTTAATGTATCCAAAGAAAAAAATGGAGAACTAATGAGAAATTTTTTTAAAAAAAATTAGGACAGATTCATTGCTAGTGCCTGTTAAGAATGTTTAGGACCTAACAGGTCATGATATTATAATAATTTTATGTTTCATTTGCAAGTTCAACAGCAATTCACTGGAGTGCACAAAGGGAAAAACAGCCTGATAGACATCACATTTCTTCTCAAGTGAATAATTACTCACAATGTAGATAAATGTCCCTGACTTTCACTTGGTTTAAAGTGGAGGTGCTGCCACTCTGGGGTGGATATTCTCTTTTCCTGTCTTTCTCCATATCTGACAACAGGAGCCTTTCTCACTAAAAATTATTAGATTGATGTCATTAAAAATACGATTGGTTTATCTCTTCTTTTTTATTTTGATTAACATTCGAAGTAACCCAGGTCCATCTGGACCTTATTGGCCATGAAGAATGTTGAAGAGCAGAATTCACTAATTGGAGACCTAATTGACTTTATTAAAAGATTAAGGAATCAGGCATCACCTCCTCTGAAGCCTGCAGGTGCTCACAGGTGGAGGGTGTTCATAGACAGAAAAGAGAGCAGGACAAGGTCAGTAGCAAAAAATTATTTTGGGTAAAGTTACCTTCCCTTGGGGAAAGGCACGAGTCCTATCATGCAGATGATCTCACTGGTGCTGCTTAGCAAATTCCACATTAATTGGTTTTTTATTGTGTTTCAGGGAGAAGCAGAAAATAAATAGTTATTAAGTCTGGGAGGGGGGGCCCAGCATGAAGGACTCCATGTTGGGTCTATTCTTCCTATGCTTAGCAAAACAGACTTTAAAAAAATGTACAGAAAATTCACCACAAACTTAACTGGAACCTTCTCCCTCTCTAGCCAACAATGACCTTGCACAATAGTGGGCCAGTCTACATGTGTAAGATTCTGGGGTGTCCACTCACACCCCTGCCTCTAGAATGTGAGCAGGGGAGTTTGCTTGAAACTTCCTTCACCTCAAGAAGACCCCAGTCATTTCAAGGACTTGGGGACAAAGCCCCAGCCCCTTTCTTTCGGGTGGGGTAATTCTTAGGTGGCATCTTACTTTCTAAGCTCCAGGCAGAATTCACTGAAGCCTGGGTTGCAAAGACAATTGGGTTCCTCTCTACATGTTGCTGCGACCTCTTTCCAAAGTCTGGGAAAGGGTTTCTGCTGCCTGTATCCAGGTGAGACAGGGGCGATCAGGATCAGAGATATGGAGACCACTGCATACTAGCTACGCATATCCAATGTTATCATACAGTCGGAAATACATGCTTGTTCTTAGTCCTAGTTAGAGATGTGGTGACACCGATGGTTTTGAAGGTAGAGGAAGAAAGTCACCTCCAAGGCAGGCACAAAAATTTGAAACTATTAGACAAGAAAGTCATCTTCTGCAGCATCTCCAGAAAAAAATGCAGACCCACTGATACCTGATGTAGTTCAACAAGGACTTCTGACATGCAGACGTGTAAAACAGTAAGTGTATGCTGTTTTAAGTCACTAAATTGTGTTCATTTATTACAGCAGCAATAGAAAACTAGTACATAGATACAAAAAATTCCAATGGACTAGGTTGGAGGACTATGAAGACTTTGGTGGTGAGTGTGATGTGGTGACATAAACCTGAAGAGGCTTAAACCTGTCCCCCTAAATCATATCCAGTGTTATAAGCTGATATTACTTTAATAAAATATTATTTAATGAAAAGAGAAAAGCTGATGAGTTTAGCAAAAATAAACCCAAGGTAGTTGGGTTTGCCCTGACCACTCCCCACACCTCAAGTTGAGCCAGGAGGTAAGTAGCAGTGTGTGTGTGTGTGTGTGTGTGTGTGTGTGTGTATGTGTGAGAGAGAGAGAGAGAGAGAGAGTGAGAGTTATACAAATGTTTTTTTTCTTCCCAAAAGAAAAGTCAAAGAAAGTAAAATGGTAGCTTCTTTGTTCTACCTTGCAAAGCACACTAAAAGCGCCCCCTTGTGCCTCATCAAATCTAAAAATATACTGGGAAGAGGATTCTAGATGTTTTTCAGACTAGTAGAAGGGACACCTTCACATCTACCATAATCCACTCCCTGCCAACTTGACTCTCATATACACCTTCTATACTATAATTCATTTTCAAATAAGGTAATGACAAAATTGTGCCTTCGACCAAAATAATAGTTATTATGAATACAACAAAAACACTAACATTTTTTCTCAGAAAAGAATCTACTCATCTCCTGCCTCTAGATTTATGGACAATCCTAGACAACCAGTGAGAGAAAAACTTAAGTTGAGTGCTTGGGGGAGATTGGCTGACAATGTGGTAGATAGCAGCGGATTCAGCTTCACTCAAGTTTGGTCTTAAGAAGACAGTGGAAAGAGGCATCCTCTCATGGACAGAGCTTTGGGTGATACATTTGACCATCCACTGAGTATAGTGGGACAAATGACAGTTGGATAAAATATACTCAGACTACTGGAGCAGTGATAAGTATCCGAACCACCTTTCCAGGAACCTGGTAAATAGAAAAGTGGATGATGGACACAAAGAAGTTTGGGTGAAGGTTTGAGTAGGGACCAGCAAGAGTGTTGGGTAAGAAGCAGAATGATCATTGTCTTATCTAAGAATCCCTCCTCCCAAAGATGTACTAAGCAACCAAATAGGCAAATGATGGAACCAGTGGTTGTCAACCAGTCTTTGTCATTGACCTAATCACAGGTCTTCTAGACTCTAAGCTGGTTGAGGGCAGGGACTCACTTTATTGGTTACTCTTTGTATCCCAGATACTATCTGGCACATAGCAGACTCTCATTATCTGTTTACGGAAAGGATGATTGTCTTCATTCAGCATCCTCCTTTGGGTTCTTTTCTTTGTTTTGTTATTCTATTTTTTTCTGTCCCTAAGTTGAAGATAATAGAAAAACCCGAGTCATAAAAATCACAGTGCAGTGCACAAATCATTTTCACATTCAATGTCAAAAGGGATCTGTGTTTTTAAAATAAAAGTGTGACAGGTGGATTTTGGTGGCACTTTTTGTGACTTCCTTTCTAGACCTTCAGCCAGAGAAGTGACCAGTGTGTGGCAATCCTGGTGACCATAAAGGGGCAAAATGTTTACTTTTTCAAACACCAGAAACAGCCTCCAGGGAATCCAAGATACTGAAAGTATGCAATAATAAATTCATATTTATGATTTAGCAGGAAGAAAACCTTCATCTTTTTTTAGCTAATAATTATAGCAACCAGGTTGGCTGCCTGAGGCAATTTCTTTTCTCCCCAGACAAGGTCTTTCTTACAGTAAGATATAAATAATGACACAACTTTTTTAGATTCAATAAGCCCACACATACTGTAAATTTATAGTTGTCTCCCATCTGTGAAGACAATAAGTGTATATCGATGAAGAAGAAAGAAAGCCTGAATTTCTTCAACTCTGTAACTTTAGGGTTATTAAGAAAAAAAATACAAAATTTGCAGAATATCTGTAGTCAGTTTTATCCTGAAAATCTAACAAAACATTTGAAATTCAGTATGCATTGTAACTGAGGAGATAAAAAAATCTTTTATCATTATAAGTCAATAGTATGAACAATACAATTGACTAAGGTTTAGAAGGCAAGAAACTCAGTTGTGATATATATCTATATATATATATATATATATATTTTCACTGTTAGTATATGAAGCAGAATTGATTTTGCCTATTTTGTTGTGTCTTGTAAACGCATATGAGTTATTTATTAGTTATAATATTTTAGTGGATCCTTCAGGATTTTCCATATGCAAATCACATCATCTGCAAATAGAGAAATTTAACTTCCTCCTTTCTAGTCCAATGATTTTTTATTTCATTGATTTGTTTTTAGTGTGTTTGTTTGTTTCTTTGTCCAGTTCAGCCTTGAACCTCTACAATAATGTTAAATATAAATGAGGAAAAGAACCATTCTTATTTTGTTTTTTATAACAAGGTCCACACTCTGTCTTCCAGCATTAAGTGTAATGCTATTTGCAAAATTTTTATATATTTCCTTTTTTTCAGATAGGGGAAATTCTTTTATTCTTAATTTGCTAAAAATATTTTTATAATGCATATTGGATTTTTAAAAAGCTTTTTCTATGTCTAGTAAGATGCCTATTAAGATGTCATGTGGGTTATACTTTTAATTTTATTGATATGCTATATTGCATTAATTGATCTTCAGAAGTTAATCTAACCTTGCATTCCTGAGACCAATCCCATTTGGTCATGCTGTGTAATTCTTTTTATATGTTACTGGCTCCAGTTTTCCAATATTCTGTTCAGGACTTTTACATCTATTTTCATGACATATATTGGTCTATACTTTCCTTAGGAAAAGTCTTTGTCTGGTCTTGATATCAATATAAAACTGGCCTCTTAGAATGAGCTGGGAAATGTTCCAGCCCCTTTTATTTGTTGGAAGATTTCATGAATAATTAGGTTTAATTCGTCTTTATGTGTTGGTTGAATTCCCAGTGAAGCCATCTGGCCTGGGACTTTGTGGAAAGTTTTAGATTATAAATTCAAACTCTACTTGTTATAGATTTATTCAGACTTTATTCTTTAAGCTAGCGAAAGCAGATCTGAATGTTTTAAATTGTGTATGTGTGTGTGTGTGTCTGCCATTAAGGATGAAAATATCTAATCTAATACTTAGGGATAAATGTAACAAAATATGTGCATGATTTCTCTGCAGAGAACTTTAAAGGAATTAAAGAATGCATATCACATGAATAAATGTTCAATGTTTACCAATTATAAAATTAAATATTTAAGTGAAAATTCTCCCCAACTGATCTATAAAGCCAATCTAATCTCTCCAGAAAGCAACAAAGGAATTTTATGTAATTTTGCATAAATCAAAAAAGCTAATTTCAACATTTTTATGGAAATGCATAGGACTAAAAACATCAAAGTTACTAGAAGGGAAGAAAAATATTGGATTACCAGATAAAGGCACAATGAGAAAAGTAGACAAATAGATAAATGGGGGAGAACAGAGTTCAGGACCACATCACACATACAATTGATTTTGCTTTTTCCAAAGGTGCAAAGTCGATACAGTAGAGAAAAGGGAGACTTTTCAATAAATGGTGTTGGATCAATTGGATGAGCATCTGAAAATGAAAAACTTTACTCCTACTTAATGTTGAATAAAAACTCAATTCCAGGTGACTTGCAGAACCAAATGTGAATACAAATAAGGAGGCTTTAGCTATTATGAGAGACATGTGTGTTTATGACTTCAGATCAGGTATTTTGAAATAGAACAAAAATTCATGGTTTATAAAGGTGAAGATGATAATTTCAACAAAATTTAATTAATAGTTTCTACTAATTTAAAAAATTGCTCAATTTAAAGTGAAGAGAAACACACAGTGTGAGATAAGATATTTAGCACATATAAGGAAAGGCTTATTATATTCAGCCAAAGAGATGTATAAATCAAAATGAAAAAAAGGTAGATATTCCAAAGAAAACTGGCAACTGGTTTGACGAGATAACTTATAAAAGAGCAGTGGTCAATAAACATTTATACTTATGTGCAAGGTAAATTATAATCAGGGGGATGCAAATTAATCCCACAATGAACTGCCACTCAACCCACCAGAAAAACAAAACTTCAAAAACACTGAGAATATCATGTTTTAACAATGGAAACTCTCCCTGAGCACCAGTGGAAGTGCAAATTGGCACTGACACTGGGGATTCAAGAGTGCTAATTTTTTTTAATGCATATTCTCTAGCTTCTCTAGGCCCCTATCCCTGCAAAATCAAAGCACACACAACAGGAGCCATCAGTCACAAAAAGAAAAGCATTTAGTACTGCTGAAAGCAATCCAAATGTCCTCCAACGATGTAAAGGACAAACCAAAATTATGATATATTCTTACAATGTAGAATACACATTGTCTATTCTATGTAAGTATATTCTTACTTATTTTCTATAAGAAGCAAAAAGAATAATACTCTACAATAATGCAGATGATTCACAAATGTAATGTGAATCAAAGTGAAGCAGACACAGAGGAACAAATACCATGTGGTTGCAATTACAGAAATCCAAAACCAGGCAAGTGAGGTTAGGGTATTAGAAATCAGGATAGTAACTGACCGAAAGAGAAAGAGCCAGTCCTGGGAAGGGGCCACTCCTTTGGAACTCATTCCCTTCCCCCAACCTTGCTGCAATAAAGTAACAGATCTTTAAATGCAAAGCAATCAATTTGATTCCCTATTCACAGATTTTAGATAGGATCCAGGAGGACATGTGCAAAATTTGTAAACAAGAATGAGTAGAATGTAAGGCACCATATTAAGTCCCAATCCCTGCCTTCTAGGGGAAGCTCTCTGCTCTCTATGTTGATATTTTTCCACTGATACAAGATCCCTCTGCTGCTGTATCTTAAAAACAGTTGTTGAGGTAGTTTACTATTTTCTTGAATCAGAGATTGACATTGGAATATTAACATATTTCACACTGCCAGATTTTAAGAAGTCTCTGAATGTTCCCATTTTTCTTAAAGATGCCCTCAGAAAGAACAAGTCTGAGATGCCCTACAGCAAATGAGTGTGCAATCATCCAGGAAATGTTGGAGTCCAATTCGAGATAATTACTCATGCTCATCTACTTTCTTCCAGTGAAAGGCATTAACTGCTGCTTTTCAGGCATGATCTGAGGAATATAGCAGAAGAGGAAGGTGAGTCCTAAGGCTTAACTCCTGACAGTTGTTCTTACAACTCCTGAGTTGTTTGAAGTAGCCTGTGAAGACCTGAAAATGAATGAACCCCTGGTGATGCCAATGGCCTTACATTAGGAGATAATGTCACTAGGGACCCTCTGTGGCCCTGATGTGACAGGACATTATGTTGCCCACCCAGACTTCATAGTGTTTGCTCATAGGAGCTGAGTCCTGCCTGAATTTTGATTGCTTGTGGGGTAATACCTCATGGAACACCCATGGAGAGATACAACTGTCTCTTGTGGTGGGTGGCAAACAGACTGAATCCTGTTTACTGATATACCTCTCAGGGAAGAAAAACCTCAAGATTACAGGCATTCAATAACTGGCAGGACTCTGGCTCTTTAGGAGAAAAAAGAGAATTCTCTGGAAGACACATCTCTCTTCACGGGACACTGGTTTTCTTTCACTCCGGGCCCTAATGATACCAGGGTTTTCCTTCTTCCCTCTTTACTCCATCAACCATTTCAGAGTTCCAAGAGAGGCCCATGTCAAACTTTGTTCCCCCTCCTCTCAAAAATAAGAGAAAGTATGGCTGAAAAGGCATGATGCAGAAATCTTCCATTCTTTTTATGCTTCCCACATTCTCTCCTGCAGAGGTGCATGCATACACACAAACATGCATGTATTCAGTCACTCACACATCCGGGGACACAACCACACATGCAAGCACATGTACACACATCATACACACCTCATTGAGAAGGAGAAGGAACCAATGGAGAGGAAAGGAGAGTCTGCCTGTGCATGCCCAGCATTGGTAGGAATGTGGTCAGTTGCCACAAACATGAGCTGGATAACAATGGCTTAAATTCAGGTGTATTTTTGTGCCTTTAAAAAGGAATGTGGATGTAATTAACTGCCATTGTGACTTTCAGTTCTCACTGCTGCTACAAGGCACAAAACCACACGGGAAGAGACCATGCCAGTTATCATTTCTCTTTTTCAGAAATCACTCTTTCTCATTATATTTCACACACACACACACATACACATACACACACACACGTGCGTACCCTCAAGTGTCAGCAAGACCTGGGGCATGTGGTTCTTCCTAGGTACAAGGAGACTCGAAAATATGTATCTCACCTGGATTAGGTACTGCTGTCCCAAGCAAAATCAGATCTCAGGTTATGCTAACAAGGAGAAAGGAAGAGATGGAGGTAATTGCAGTCCTGGCTTGAACTCTCTCTTCCTCTGCAGTGCCCACCTCTCTTACTCCCCTCTGATGACTGTCTTATAGAATAGTATAGGAGCTAGAGAATTATAGAGGACATGCTTATGAACTTACTTGTGTTGACCTTACAACTGAATTTTATGCATACAAGTTTGAGTTTGAACTTTGGTGGAATAAAATCCACTATTATATTTTGGAATGTCTGCCTTTTAGCAATAGGATAGCATTCCTGAGTCAACTTACAAAATAGCACATGCATTTACCTGTCATAGACAATTGCACATCATTAACAATCTACATATTTTGTGAATGACTAGGTGTTCATTTTCCCATAATTCTGAGTCTACCAACTGACATGTGAAAACCACCAAAACTCTAAGAACATGTACAATTAAATCATTGGAAGAATGACTCAAATTGATTATGACTCAAATTGGCTTACTTATTTGCAAATTATGAATAACTTTAGCTCTCTCAGTATCTTGGATTTTTAATGAAAGATGGTTATGAAATTTCCTCTTAGCTAAAAAAGGATCAAATATTAAAGCTGGTTTCTTAAAATAATAGAACTACTTTTAACAACTGACTAATAAATCTGGAGACAAGATCATCTTCATCAGAAAAATCATTGAACCAGAACCATGCATCAGTATCATTTTTAGTTCTATTCATTTCTTCATAAAAACAGAAAATCTTAACAAATACAAAATTTTCCAATATAGCTCCAAACAGGGTTACAAGTAGTCAAGTCTCTTCTCTTTGGGACAAGTACTCACACCACCCAAAATCTTCAATGACACCTGCCTTTCCCTTCAGATGTTTTGTAAACTTTGATTGTATGTGGCAAAATGTGGAACATATCACATTTAATTAATAGTTATATCATAGTCAAGTGATAATTCTATTTGGGGATTATCCAGCTCACAGAAATATCTTAGTGGTACAGGAGTTTAAGATGTCCATTTTCTATGAATTAAGTCATCTACCTCCCAGTCTTCTTGGCCACATAATTCTTGATATGACTGCATTTGCTGGAGTTTTCTTAAAATTGCACTATTTATATAGACTAAATTTATAATAGCATACATGCTTCAATTTCACTTGCTAATGAAAATCTGGTTAGGCAAAACCATGAAAATATAGAAACTTATTAAAAGAAAATCCTCTATGGAGACATCAAGTGTTTGTACATATCCATTTGCTTCTGGCAACGTGTTGTTTCTTACTAAAAAGATATTACATTTACATTTTAAATTATTTTAACATAAGTTACATTAAGTGCATAGTCTAATCATGGTTATTTTTTTCTACTCATGTTGCTCAAAGGACATTATTCATACTTCATTAATGACAACACCCACAAAACAATGAGAACATGAAGGTAGATCATTTCTTCATTATAAAACCTTATGAGAACTTGATAGGATGTTTGCAAGCTAGAATCCATCAAATTCTTGATCTATTGAAAATTTAAATATATAATTACTTTCATGGAACTACATCTTTCCCATTTTTCTCTAACAATGAAGGAAATAATTTTTGTAGAAATTGTCATTTTTACGTAAAAAAACATTTACAACTATGAAGTTGGGAAGTAAAAAAAAAATGATCAAAGTAACCTTTATCCCGGCTCTCTACATAATTCATATAAGACAACTGAACCCACAAGACTCATATTCCCACCCCTAAAGTGGGGCTACGAGTACTTTGTTCAGGTAGTTATGAGGGATAGAGCAAGATTATGCAGGAAAAATAGTATATGAAGTTACTCGCAGCTCTTGGGTTGCACCTTTTAGTATGAACCAAGACACTATTGGTTGAACATAGAGTGGGTTCATTGGGAATTTAAATTTTAGACTCTGAGTTTGTGCTTCATGTGTATTACTTTCATAATCATAAAAAACTTCCCATTTGAAATACACACATATACAAGCACACACAAAGAATTAATTACATTGTTGTTTTTAAAATTAAAAGTTCAATTTAAAAACATATAAACTAAACAGAATAGAGAACCAAGTAATAAATCCATGAAATTATGGTCTGCTGGTTCTTGGCATGTTCTCAGAATACAGAGTGGGGAAAGGAGGTTCTCCTCAAGTGGTATTGAGAAAACTGAACATAGCATGAAAAGAATAAAAATGGACTCCTGTCTTACATCATACATGGACATCAACTCAAAAGGATTAAAATTTGAGTGCAAGATCTCAAACTATGAAACTTTGGGGCAAAATACAGGATAAAACCTTCACCAGTTTTGTCCATGACTTACATAGCACAAAAGGCTTCAGCGATGAGACTACATGAAGTTGAACAACTTCTGCACAGTGAAGGAAATAATCAGCAAAGTAAAAGGCAAGTTATAGAATTGGAAACAAATCTATGTATGTATACATACGGTGGAACATTATTTAACTTTAAGAAACATGGACATTGTGCTATATGCAGTGGATATACCCAGTTCACTATTGTTAACTGTAGGCATAATGTTGTCAGTTTGGGTTTGGGGGATGTGCTGCCAAGTGAAATATGTCAGTAAGAGATTGCTAATATTGCCTGGCTCCACGGAGAGGAAAGGTCTAAAGGACTAAAATGCATGAAAGCAGTGTGGGGTGTTGAGGTAGGTGGCTTCCAGGACTGGGGATGAGATGTGTAAAGTTGCTCCAGGAAGCATAATCTTCCAGCTGTGAGAGTTGAATGAGTAGTTTATAACATGATGCCTACAGTTAACAATAGTGTACTGATATTCATAAATTAAAGATTTGTGAAATGACTAGATACCTTTTTACGTACTCTTACAATAAATTAATTTACAAGTTCTGAACTCAGATTTCTGTCTGTGATTCTGAACAACAACAAAAACCCCCACGGTTTATGAGAACCATGGCTTGTTCTAAAATCTAAATCTAATCCAAATACATTTATTTAAAAATTTCTAACTTTTAAGATGCTCGGAATTAGGAATTTTACATTAGAAAGGTTAAATAAATGTTGAGTTCCCAACTGCCTCCTCCTATGAAAGTAATTGTATTAGCCACACTGGTATCCTTCCTTGTGCTCCTGAGCTGTACACTGAAGATGAAATGGAACAAGAGCTCATACACAACCATTCAGGTGTGGGTGGGCACAGTCAGGGCAGTAGAGGGCAAGCTGCAGTTCATGCAATATGCTCACCTTTCTGCTTCAAGCCAGCAGGTGTCTCCCTCCATGCAAGAATGAATGAGCTTAGGTGAAAGGGCACACAGATATCTGATTAGTAAAGTTAACAAACCCTGACTTTGGAAGGATAAAAATGGGCACATTAGAGGATCACATGCTATCCAAGCTCCCTCTCCCATTGGCAGCAGATTGTAACCCAATGATAGAGGATGAATTTGGCTTGATAGTCGTCTGTGTCCTATATCTTGAAAATTCTTAAGTGACATGTCAGTGGAAGTCAGCAGCAGGTGAATGAATGATGAAGGAACCTCAGTATCTGTGCCACTCAGTAATCCAAGACGTTACTTGCATTTCCCTGGTTGATCTCCTTAGAGCAACTTTTTCTCATTCCGGGAGCCTGAAGTCTGATCATGGCTGAATCATCCTTTCTTTTACCTGTGCAACTGGTCTTCAAAATAAGGTTTCCCTCTGTGCCCTCTGTCCTCTCATGGTGAAAATTAATATCGAACAGCACTTAACGCTTTTCATCTCAATTAAGAAGAATTGGATTGTTCTTGTCACACTCGAATTTGCAACTCTCTGGGGTGATGTTAATAATCCTTTGCCACATATTTGAAAGCAATAATTCTTCATTTTCTAAGGAGACAGAAAAATGGATGTAACGGTTCTGCAAAATTGGCAACAGTGAAGTTCTGTGACCACCTTCTGCACTTTTGTGATAAAATGCCTGGTGGACATGCTTGCTTTGCAACTGTGTGGAACACCCCATGCTGGTCACAGGTGTGTGCATTTGAAATTACTATGTACATGGAGTCAGAACAGAACCACTAATAAAGCCATCATCATTTAAAGCTACAATATGGTATATTCACACATGCCATAGGTCTACAGACACAGGCAAATACATACAAATGGTATTAGGAAAAATATTCTTTGCATATCAGTGACAAGCTGAGGTATTAATATTGTACTTATCTAGCTATGCAGTTCATTTTACTTTGTGAAAGTTCAAAGTTCTTTATGATTACACAAGAGCTTTCTAGTGCATGATCAGAACACAGTGCCCAGTCATTGGCCATACTACCCTGAACATGCCCGATCTTGTCAGAACACAGTGCTTGCAACCCTGTCACCAAATGTCAAGATCAGGCGTCTCACTTCTAGAGCAATGACCTTGCACAAGCCCCTCATTTCTGAATAGATGACCCTGGCATGTTGTCATTTCTGATCTCAGTTTCCTTTTCTTTAAAAAGGGGATGGTAATGGTGCCAGCCTCACATGAAAGGATATTTTGGAGCCTTCGGTAGATTTTACCAGCAAAGAGACAATCACCTGAGCCTTCTCCATCCTCAGAGTGATGCTGCCTTTTTATTCCTCACCCCATGACATAGGTGCCCCCATTTACACATGTGCATGCCATGCTCCTTGGGCCAGGTGTCCACAATCTCAGAAGGCATGCCAGAGCACAGGTATAGGCCATAGAGGCTAATGGTGGCAGGGCATAAAAAGTCTGATTTTTAATTCATATACTAAACTAGTGAATTTAAGAGATAAAACATCATTTCTCAATTGGACACTTTCAACCATGCATACATGGGCAGTGTCCCATGGGACATTCAGTGCCACAAGAGCCACACCAGAATTATCCTGATATTTAGTTTAGTTAATGACAAGTAATACAAAATATTTTTAATTTTCTCTAAAAATGCCATTTTTGTACAATATCTATTTTAAGTTAAAATGTGAACGATGAGGCGATTTCTTTCCTATAGCTGGCTTCTCATGTGACCGCAAGACACTCATTCCTGTCCACTGGACCTTCCTGAACTGAGGAAATGAGTAACTGTGTTGTTTACGGTGTTACTCATCTAAGAATTCCTGCTCTACAACCTTCATCTTGCCTGGCCTGCCTCTAGATCAACTGTGTCACCAGGAAACAGTCTCGGGTACCCACGAGTTCCCACAGCAGCACCCAGACTGATTATGTCCACACTAAGTTTAAAAGGTGCTATACATTAAACTTGGCCATGATGAATGCAGTTATTTACATAGCATGGACAAGGAGATTCCATTTTGTTTAATATACCAGCAAAAGAGAAAGAGGGCAATTACACAATCCTCGTTCTGAGGGTCTCCAGAAGGAACTGAGGAACATCACCAACTTCATGCCAGTAATACAGGCCGGAAAACTTCATTCGTTTACCCCTCTCAACCTGGCCTCCACCACCCCCAGACACTCATTCTTACATTGTGGCTCTTCCTCCAAGATCCTCTTCCTAATGAAATATTCCTGACCCTAAATGAGAGGGGCCCCATGAACATCACCAGTTAACTCCTTTTATAATTCCTTAATTTCACTCACTCAAAAGTGGGGAAACAATAACATCCTCACAAAACATTTGCTTGTTCTGACAATTTGATCCTGTTGTGTCATTTCTAACATCATGCAGCAGATTAAAAGCTGCATGCCCTTCATGTGTGCCCTTCATTGGGATGAAATGCCCCCTAGAATGTGACCCTCCGTGGACACGGCCACAGCTGACAAGTCCATCTCCTCAGAGTGAGCGACCAGGAAGATGCTCCTCTGCTCTTATGTCATTGAAATGGACAGCTGCTTCTGGTTGTACATATTTTAATTAAAGATGTTATTTTTCTGTGCCCTCAGGCTTTTCTGAAGGGTACATCTTCTGTCTCATGATAAAAATAATTTTTTCATGGTGTAAATTTATGCAACAGAACACAGGTGTTGGAATTATCTGCCGGGATTTCTGGGTCACCATGAAGGATGTCAAAGGTAGTTGTCACGACTGAAAGCAGGGGGGAGTGGGAAGTTGGGCAAAAGGAGGGAAAGTAGCACAACCATGAATAATTCCAGAAATGCTGTCTTCATCATTTTCTTTTCTCCTTCTATCAAGATTGCAAAGCAGGGTGAAACCAAAGAATCTAGTCTGTGTAGAGGTGTTGCCAGCTTTTTCCTCCATAGTTTCTCTAAGACAAGTTCATGATTTTATGGCTCTGATTCTCTGAGGAGACAGGTGGTGGCTTCTTGAATTCACCATCACCCTCTCTGCTCCACCTTCCTGCTTGGAAAGGACATTCCCAGGATGCTGTCATCTACCAGGTCCCCACCGCCAACGCCTCAAGTTCACAAGCCTGTGGACACACACGTGCACACTCATACCCATGCACACGCTGAAACACACATACAAATGATGGGTGAAAATGCTTGTGCTGGTTGTGTGCTTCAGGCTCAAGTGGGGACACAGACAAGCTGTAATTGAGCTCTATTTTTGCACAGAGACCTTGGAGAAGGTGTGGGGGGACAGAGATAGAGCCAGGGTATGTTTTGTTTTAGGACACAAAGTCTTTTTAACCTAGAAAGGTGCTGAGTCTCTTCCCCTCTGATTTCTGCTCAGTCTCCACCTTGGAGAGTGTTAGTTCCAGATCATGATTCTTCCCTGGCAAACCCCTCCACCCTCTACCCTACCACCCTACCCCTTGCCAAACAGATACCCCTGCCAAGAGCAGATTTTAGCATCAGCTATTATATCTTGCACATGAGATCTGGGGAAACATACCTTCCGTCAAACACTTATTTCAAGTGTGACCTTTTTCATGGGCATTCTTGGGTTGTATTAGTGTAGGTGGTTGATTCTGAGCACCCAAATGATGTCCCCAAATTGTGTGGGAGCACATAATGCCGGTGTAATTCTCCTCCTTATACATGTTGGTAACATTTGGAAGTGTTTCCACAGGATTCTTTCTAGTTCAGGTGCTGGGTAACCTTGTTATCCTTATTAACAATTGTAGGGGAATCAGGCATCAGTTTTGCCAATCGTGGGGGTTCTTTATTGATTTTAGCAGTTATACAGACACACCAAACAGGTCAGGGGCTGATGGGGATCAGGAAGCAGGCTAGCACCCCAGCCCTCCAGGAATCTTTATGTTCTTTCTCTGAGTGCTCTCTCTCTGGCATCCTCTCGTGCTATCTTATGCTTGTGCATGCTCTCTGTACCACTTTATCCCCTCCCTCCTAGGCCCAGGTGTGCATACTTACACATGCACACACCCAGTAGACAGTATAATTGTGGGGAAGACACAATACCCTAGTTCCTGGTTATACAGGGTAATGAAGGAAAACGCCTAACTCACCCTACTCAGGCTCTGGCTGTGAGGCCCACCTTCAACAAGTTCACATCTGAGGAGTTAGGGGGCTCTAGAAAGTTGTGGGAGACGTCACAGTCATCACTATCATCCTTCTCCATTGGGAACACTCAGCAATTGTAGATTTTGTAAAAAAACCAATGTTTCTCTATATTCCAAAAATAAGTGAATCATCTGTACTTGGCCAACTCCTCTGTCTTATTTTGCTTAGCATCACCCTAGACAGTTCTAGCCATCTGGTCCTGGATGACAGATTTTATCTTTTACCTGACCAGGTAGTATGTCATTATATAAGCACCATTTTTTTTTTTCTTTATCCATCCACCTATCTTTGGCACTAGACAACCTATCCATTTTTTCTAGCCATATTTTACAGTAAATTCATTAAAATGCCATTTACTAGATATGTATCACTTTACCAACACAAGTTCTAATTCATAAAACACACATAACCTCATAGTTGGCAGGACTGACCACAAATTCCCTACTCATTGTATCTTTTGCAGCATAATTTCTCAATTATTCCCACAGGGGGTAAGTCTTTTTCCATCCCTTGAAGCTGACCTGGACTTTGATGATGTAGATGAACAAGTTGTGGTCTCCACTTCCATGCCTTGGTTTCCAGAGAGTTTGCAATGTGTATGCTCGCTGCTAATCCTGCCAAGAGAGCAAACCTGCAGTTAGGTAAATCATTCAATTGTTTGCAATTAGTGATCCACCATGTGAAGTTAGAGTTTAGGTAAGAAGGCAAACCCAGGAGGAGGTCTTTCCAGATGGGTCTTTCTAACCATGGTGGAAGAGATGACTGTGAAAACTCTGGTTTTGTTTTATGTCTGAGTAGATCCCCTTCTCCCCCGGACAGCCTTCCTTGACCCCTCACAATTTTGCTCCCTGAGTTTATTTTGGGCCTAATGTGACCTCTAAGATCCATGTCCCATGCCTCCAAATGTGACTATATTTGAAGGTAGAGTCCTTAGAGATGATTAATTTAAAATGAGGCTAGTAGGTTCAAAATAAGGTCCCAATCCAATGGGTTGATGTACATATAAGAAAACATTAGTGCACAGATGCACAGAGAGACCACATAAGGACCTGGAAGGAGATGGCTGTCTCCATGCCAAGGAAAAATGCTTCAGAGGGTAAAACTGTTTTGGCCAACACCTTGACCTCAAACTCCAGAACCTTAAGAAAATAAATGTTACCTTCTGTGCTTTTTTAATGCAGTGTCTCACACTTTTTCTTACTGTGTTGTTACTTCGAAGACTCTTGAATCACCTAGTTGGAAACTTGAAAGGAATTGGCCTAACCTGAAAGAAACACATAAGAAAGCATGTGTAAAGTAGAACATGAGAAATTAATACAAAAAATGGGAACCCCAATGATGGGTGAAGTTTTTCTGCAAAATCTTCTCACAGGTAAAACATTGCTCCCTCAAAGGAAATAATAAAAAACCTTAGACCATAATCCAAGGGAGTTTAATGATGGGCTGTGCACCACGGGCACCTTGGTAGTGAGCATGTCTTGAAGACAGACACCCGAGGAGGTATGAACCTGCACCCCCTAAACAGAGATACAAATAAAATTCATCAAGTGTTTGAAACCAAGGTTACCTTAGTAAAAATGAATTAGAAAGGAATCAAATTTAATTCATCATCAATTTAGTTTACATAACAGGAAATAACACATATCCAGGAAGTACATACACATATCCTGGATATCCTAACAGCATGGTGATCTAACAGCACAGTGAAGGACAGTGACTCCTAGTGCCTGAGACATGCAGTGTGGGCACGTAGAGCCCCCAACCCCACAGCACCCATGCCTTCTCCTGTTGCTGGCCGTGGGCATGACAGTCAGCCTGGTCAGGCTCGGGAGGGACCAAGATAATACCTGTCACCACCATCAGCAGCAGCTGGTCAGGGGGGCAACCCCAGGCCTGGAAGCCAGAATAGGCAGGACTCCACTAGCTATGTGAGGGAAGATGTGGCTTCTCCTCTTCAATCCCTGAATCTGGAAAAGGCAAAAATAGGCATATTGAAAATGTTCCATAAGCTGAGTAAAAGTTCTCCTGGGTATGGTGATGACAGAAACAGATGAAACTGGATGGAGGTGTTGTTTCTTGGTCTCAGCAGTCCTTAGGGAGATAATTTTGAAGACATTTAGCCAGCAGCCCATGACCCCCACCAAATGTTGTCTCAGCTCGTGTCGGCTGTTACCCCGGGGACGCCACTGTGAGTCAGCCTGAGAGTCTTCCTTCTCGCTTTAACCTTCCCTTCCCACGCTACCTGCTGCTTTGCCTGTCACTGGAAGTAAACATACCCCGAGTTTCTGCACACATTCGCTCACACCCACCATGCTGGTGTCCCCTGGGGCCCCTGTCGTTTCCCTGACTTCTGTTTTCATGTCACCTGGAATAGTACCTGTTCCACACACCAAGCACGGTTGCTCAGCAAGGAGGCACCAGGGAGAGGGAAACCAGGCTCTCCCTGCCTGTTTCAGAAAAGGAAAAAGTGACTCTAGCCCGAAACCATGAGAATTATCCTTGAATGTTTCCTGCTATTCAGATCAGGGGCCGAAGCAAACATTGGGAAATTAACATTACTTGGTTTCCGGTTTAAACGTGGCACTCTTTGGAGGAAAAAGTCAGAGAGCACTCTGACCAGATGTTCTTTTTGGCAAACCTTAATTATTCTCCTCTCTGCTCCCTGTCTTTTTGTAAAGCTGCCCTCGAGAGACAGCCACTAATTCCTTCTTCAGTGCTTTGCTATCCACAGAAGATCATGCCTCTGGGATTCAGCGTTCTTTGTGTCTGCTGCTCCCCAAGGACCTGAAGGGTCAAAGAACTGCAGTGTTATTAGCAGCTCTCAAGGGTTTGGAAGTGTAACTGGGCAAGAACAGTCCATGTGGAGACCAAAAGGTAAAGGTTGTGGCAATGTCAGTCTCAACAGAAACAAGAAGTTATTTTTAACAAAAGCAGTATGGCGGCTGTCTGCAGGAATTAAGGATTCACATTCTTCAAACACTGTAACTACTTGGCGAGACTTAAAAATTATTGAGGATTCAAAATATGTCCGCTCTTGAAATTTATTCCCCATCTGGAAACACTGAACTTATTAACCAAACTGACCACAAAGATTGCTTCTACTGGAAATAGCAAGGAAAATAAGAACAGTCTTCATAGAATATTAGCAGTCAGGAAACACTAATTCTGTAGAGAAAAAAAATAATCTTATTTTGTTCATGACTTTTTTCAATTAGTTACAGTAAGATTTCATTGAAATTTGATGCAAGACTCTCAAGAAATTCCCCTGATTGTAGGCTAAGAAGCCTCACTGGGAATTCCAAATGCAAATCTCCTTACATTCCCATTGGTTCTAAGCTTTGACTCTAGGTCAATGTATTTGCAAACTTTCAGTTTCTGCCAAGCCATTTCAAATATTATTTTAAAGATATCTGGCCTTTCCTTAGATAATGATTTAAAGCAAAGTGGAATGACCAGGAATGTAAAATGGGATGCTGATTGTGGCATTTTCTTTGGGGATTATATAAAAGTTTCCAAAGAAGATGAAAAACTATATGAATTGACTCTAATAAAAAAATTTTTCAAAAGAAGATTTCCTTTTGTATAATGACAGCTTTTATCTAAGGACATGAATGAAGATCTCTCCAGAATTTATTTTACTAAGTAGGTTAAATATACCTTCCAAAGTATTATTTCAGCTAGTAAGGTATTTAACTATTTTTTTTTCTCATTCTTAGAAGTATAAGGATCAATATAATCCTTTCTTAAAACTGCTCAAAATTTTATTTAAGGTGATATTAATTGGTGAGAATTTATAACATTCATTTACTTCTTAGCTTAAAAACAAACATGCTTTATTAAAAATAAGATATTTGGTTATGTGGGGTCTTGGTGGTGAGGCATATTTAATATATGAAGTATATTAAATCAGTGTGACCTCAGTTTTATAAAAAGGAAATAGAACTGAGAAATAATAAAATAAAAGGAAGTCAAATGTCCCTTTAAAAAGTGAGCAGATATCATGTGCAAGTTCTTTTCACTTTTATAGGAATGAGGATCAGAAAGATACAAAATTATAAATCAGAAGGTCCTTTTTGTTTACAGCAGAGGGAAGGAAATATAATATTATTAACGGTGAGTAATAAGGGATGGTTCATTTATGGTGACATATCTAGCTGTCTCACATGAAGAGGCAACTCAGGGTAGCACTGTGAATTGTCAGCCACTTCCCTCCATCTTCCCATCACCTCCACAGTGACAGTCAGTGACTCACCTGAGTAAGGATCACTAGTTTCAGTTCATTCTGAGTCCCCCTGTCATTTGAAACAGAATTTCTAGTTTAAGATGCCATGATAGCTACGTACTATCTATTTATCTGAACTGAAAAAGCTTGTTAAAAATGTAAATTACCAAGTAACATTGAATATCTCAGTTTTACTAAAACCTCTTTTATTTTTTAATTGAAGTAACATTGTTTTGTGATATTTGTGACCACACTATACCTACCATCAAGGTTCCCCACCATACTGATTGTACTCTCTCCCTCCTTTTTCCCCCCAACTTTCCTCTCCCCTTCTAGTAACTTCAATTCTAATCATATTTCTACAGTATGTTTTGGCTTAGTTTGGTCTGTTCCCTTGTTTTGTTTCTCTATAGTCCTCATATGAGCTAATCGTCTGTATTAATCTTTTTCCTTCTAACTTGTTTTTCTGAGCATCATCCCCTCCAGTCACATCCTTGTTGTCACATATAGCAAGAGTTCATCTTCTTTTATAACTGAGCAGTGTTCCTTCTTCTCAGTCCCCTCCTCTGTTGTTTGGCATTTAGATTTTCCCCTTAGCTTGGCTAACGCAACTAGTGCTGCAACAGACATAGCGGTGATGTTTCCCTTCAAATTAGTGACTTTGCATACTTTGGATAAACATCAAGGAGTGGAATTCTTGGAACATATGGTAGATCTACTTTTAATATTTTGAGAACCTTCAATGTTGTTTTCCATAGGGCTTGGGCCAACTACATATCTACCGTGAACAGTGTCCACAGTGAATAAAGCTCCTTTTCTCTATACCCTTGTCCATTTTTGTTGCTTCTGACTTTTTTGATATGGGGGCACTCCCACAAGAGTGTGGTGGCATCTCTAGTTTTGATTTAGAGCTCCCTAGTGACAAGTGATGAAGAGCATTTTTTCCACACTCCTACTGACCACCTGCATGTCTTCTTTGGAGAAGTGTCTGTCTCTAATTTTTTATTTAGCATAGTATCAATGCTAAATAATATACATTTTATATAATAAGTAAAATAATGTAAGGTGCCTTGACTCAAGAATGAAGTATTTTTTCCACCTTCATTGCACTATTACTCTTATTACAATTATAAAGGTAACATGGTTTAAAGTCATATCATATTCAGAGACACAAAGGAAGCAAATTTCTCGCCATTCTCTGGAAAAAAATTTTTGAAGTCAATCAAAATAGTTCTGCATTCTTAATACTTTTTGAGGGAAAAGTTTTCAAATGTATTTCAAAGACTGTGTCCAGAGACATTTATCCAAAGGGACAATAACCTTCCTCTTGTGGATAAGCTATTGGAAGATAAGCCTCCAAGGCAAAAACTACCAAAAGACTTGATAAAGTTAAGGACATTTTTATAGAAATGCTTTCCTGTATTGAGATCCTAAAGAAAAAGCAATCTGTGCAGTATGATCTTATCTGACCAAAAAAACAGCCCTCCAGATTGAGTCAAGTGGTTTCCTTGTGGAGAGACTCTGAGGCTAAAATCCAGCCATTAGCCTTGGGGTTCACTTCAGCAGCTCCATCTGGATTATGCTCACAGCGTGGAAGTTGAATCCATACACCTGGGCTTTAGGCTGACATTTAGTTCCCTGAATGTCAACTTTCCCTACAGTCTAAAATGGGAAAAATAAAATCTGCTGCTCTTTTATTTTCTAACACATCATTTATAGAAAGACTCTGAACTCTTAAGAAAAGATCACTTCTTATATGCTGGAAGTCTAACAATATATTGCCTCATACAAAGTGTGATTGCCTATGAAAGTACTTCCTGAACCCAGTGAGTTTTCCAGACTCATCCGTATCCACATCCCTACTGACGCAAATAACCTCAGTCATCTTAATAGGCAACTAATAGGAGATGCATCCTTCCTGCCACTCAGCCTCACACGTGTGCTAAGCAGCAGAAGCCACATCCAATGCACAGATTCCCAAAGGAACCATTATGGAGTTATCAAATGATAAATACAGAAAGTAACTATTGAAAATATCAAGTCTAGAACAAAGGGTTGGCTGATGACAAGAAGCTGCTTTTTTCTTCTCAGGAAAAAAATTTCTACTTTAAATTATTTTTTCAAAAATTACTGAAATAAAGGAATAAAATTGCACATTTCTTCCCTAAATATATCTGTGACTAAGTGGGCTAAATATAGAATCTTTTGAAAAGGAAAAGATTTTACTAATGTTAAAATTAATCTTTGTGTTTTAAAGTACTTGGTTCGTTGTTTGATCAGAATTATCCTGGCATTTTTTTCATTATAAATGTCTCAGAACATTTGGGAAAGCATTTGTTCTTGGTGGTAAAACTTGCATGTGATGGGATGAAGACTTCATGGGCTGGGCCAGCCCACCACCCCAGGTACCAGGGAGAGGTAGTACTTTCTTTCCATTTGCCTTCATCCTACCATGGTCTCACTTTAGATTTTAGCACATTCGCTTGGTTGCCAAGTACTGTTCTGTTACTGACTCCCATCTCTCAGTCCACAGGGTGTTTATTTGCCCAAGTGAGACAAGCGCAAATAGAATCTAACTCCTTTGACTTACTGAGAAGAAAACTAGAGAAGACCCTTACATTGCTATGAATCTGTCTTGCAGAGTACTATTTAAGAATAGAAGCAAATTCCTATTATAACCAAATTACTTTATGATAATGAGTTCTATCCAAAGGAACCATGTCTGAACAATTCTCAGATTTCTCACCCCAAATACCCCAGGTCCAGATCTCCATTTATTTGATTCTTTCTCTTCTACCCCATTCAGATACATCCAGGTCACCAGGCTCCATAGTTCACTGCTGCTTGCCCCAATTACCCTTTGTCTTTCTGTCTCAGTCTTAAGTTTAGTTTTTGAAAATGTTAATATTCAGCAGGTGCCTATTTTTGTCCCCAAGTGCAATCACCCCTGGGTGACCTCCTTACCATTATGGGAAGTTTGTTCTTCCATTTGCCTCCAAGTTTTCTCCTTTTTTGGCATCATGGTCTTTTCTTTCATTTACCACAGGGATGGGTTCCAGGTCCCCTCTGCTCCTGCTGTCACTTGGACTAACTTCAACTCTGCAAGACACCACACTTCTACTTTATCTCCCATCTTTCCTCTAGTGGCAGCCTTTGATTTTTAGTTGTAAACATCTAGTCCTTGAATTCCTCTTGCTTTCACATTCTTTCTTATCTAACCTATGCTCACAGTGTCAGTAACCTCAGCTCATTCTTTCTAGTATTTATGTTGAATGTGCTTAATAATTGTGACTACTGCACCAACCCCTGTCCTCCTCTGCCCAAGTAAGTGGCCTGTTTCACCTAGAGTGGCTGATTCTGAAGCACAGGAGACATAGATTTACTCTACCTCTGTGCTGTGGACCAGGCCAGTCCCTACACTCCAGGAACAGCTTCTTTCCAATCTCCATGCCCACTCATAACCTTGCCCTTGCACTTTCTCCAAATTAATCAATTCCTAGGTACATTTTTCCTCCTGAAGTCTAGTCACCTTTTGAATGACCTCAGGGCCATATTAAAATGACTTCCTGTCCCTGGGGTGAATCCATGGGCCTCACATGGTCCATCAGCTCTGCCTTCTCGTCTCTATTACCTTCTCTGATTTACTCAGCCATGGATTCAAAAGCATTTATTAAAAATCTACAATGTGCTAGATTGTATATTAAACAATAGCGGGGTAAGGTCCTAACAGGGAGTGTTTCCTCTTAGCCAAATCCCATTTTACAAAAACAAATAATTGTGCCCTAAGCTTTGGGCTCTGTGCTGTGGGCTGGCAGGTGCACTGATCATCATCACACATGAGGATGATGGTGGATCTTTAGCTATACACTTTGTGCTTACTTACATTTATCCTCAAGTTTACTAATGGAATGTGTATTTCTCTTAAAATAAGAGTGTATATCCTCAGACTTCTCCAAACAAACCAAGTCCATAAACTAGAAAAATGTATGTATGTAACAGAACAAAATACAATTGTGTGTTTGGTTTGCAAGACAAAGTTTTTGGGCTGGAAATCTAGACCAGACTTCTATGCAAACCTTAACACAGAACATGGTTAAGTTAAAACTGTGATAAAAATTGGTGACTTCAGTGGAACTGCTATCAAAGACCTGCTTGAAATATCCCTGGACAAAAAATGATAGATAAGAAAGTTCAGACAAGAAGAGATACTTAGGAAATTTACTCCACAGGGTCATAGAGACATGTAGTAGCTGCTGGGTGGATATTTATGTCATGAGAAAGATTTTTAAAGGTAGAAAGTACAGTCATTTTATATGCTGATACAAAATGATGATAGATGGATTATCTTATATATATTAATTTTATATATAAGCCTTATCTTAATGGTATCCTTTAATTTTATGAGTGCATAGAATTGGTGAAAATATGGTTGCATTTTTAGTCATATTAAAATAAATAGTAAGAATTATTCATGTTTTTATTTTATGTGGAATCTAGGCATAAATCCACTCAATAAAGATTTATTAGAATAATAAAAGGGTGGGAGGATGGTTGGATGGATGGATGGATGGATGGATGGATGGATGGATGGATGGATGGATGGATGGATGGATGGGAGGGAGAAGGGAGGGAGGGAGGAAAGGAGGGGGAGGCAAGGAGGGAGGCAGGGAAGCAAGGAGAGAGGAAGACTGTGTTAGCTTCTGTGATGTACTACTAAAGGAAGAATTTTACTCTCAGTAATTGCTTATATCAAGAACAAGCTAATCTTTAGTGAAAGAGGAAATGAATTATGTTTAAGATAGTGAACATAGTGGAATCCTTCTTCCATATAAACATCGGGAATTAGAGTCAAATACATGGCTATTGAAGCGTTCCCATCCAATACTGGAGGCAGGAGACTAGGGTCTGAGATTTAATTCATTCCTCTTAAACTTACTGCAAGTCTCAGGCCAGCAGTGGCTTCAGCTGTCAGTCATGCTAATTATGGCTTCTTTTTGCTAGAGGCAAAAGAGTCCTTGTCATTCATTTCCTTGCCTAAGGCCTCTCTGATACAAATAATTAGAAGTGACAAGACTTCTAGTTCAACATGGCAGTAGAACCCATCCAGGCACGAAGGTACTTCCTGAGTCCCCATCACAGGACAATAATAGAGTCAAAAGCTCATAAAACCACAAAAACAGAGCAAACAGAAGGGGAGATGGCAGCGAATGAAAGATGTTGACAAAATCCTCTCCAGCCCAAAGCTGGAGTTCTCCTGGAAAAATTGACTGTGGAAGTTCTAAGCATCAGACACAGCCCAGAGTAGTTTGCCTTCCTGACGATGGAGTGGAAGTCTAGCGAGCACTCTTTTCAATGAACTGTCCGAGGTAAAGAGACTGGCTTATGTCCGAGCTGCCCAACTATTCAAGAGCCACTGTGGCCTTGAAGACTTGAATGTGGTTAATGCAATGGAGAAAAGTAATTTTTTGGGTTCTTTTTCACTAATTTAAATAACCACATGTTGTACAATACAGAAGATCATCAGCCCAGAAAATACACAGACCTGGAACAACAGTAGCAGTCTAGGATCACAACTGACTACCCAAGAAAAAAAGACCTAGAGCAGACATTGTGGTTTCTCCAGCAAAATAGCAAGGCCCATAAGATCATCTACAAGACGGTTCACTCAGGAAGGTACTCATTAATCAGGTTCTTAGCAATTCCATATCAAATGAAAGTGGACATTCAAGCATCATCAGTCATTTGAGAATGTCTAATATGCATGAACAAGACTAAGACAAGAAAAATTTTGAAAGGAAACAAAAGGCAACAAAAACAGTAATGGGAACTCAGAAGGAACTGACATGATACAGGGAATATAAATTTAAAAAATGGCACATACTATGATTTCTAAGAGTAAACAATATAGTATACAAGTATACAAGTTGGTAGTTTGATAGTTCACCAAAGGACACGGTACTTAGAGGAGAGTGTTGATGATCAGCACGTAGCCTCCACCAAAGTTCTGGGAAAACAAAATGTAGGAATGAGTACACCTGACAACCAAAAATGCTCCGCAGGTAGAAGAAATCTCCCTGTGACAGGCTTTGACCAAATTAACAGACACTGCAGAAGAAGCCAACCACAGGGAGTCAATGAGATGCTTAATGTGATGGACACAAGTTGCTCCTCAAGGACGTACACCAGAAACTTATAAAATGCTACAATGCAAGATCACATCTATAAAAAAAAATCTAATTAGAACAAAATAAAGCAAAACTTACAACAAAAGGAAATGTTATTCTATCATGGCAATTCTTTAATCTATAAACAGACTTAAAATGCACCAATTATTGTAAAATATTTTTTTTTGATATTCCATTGTTTCAAGGAATCCAATTTTGTTTTCTGTAATATAAACTGCTTAATTAGCAAAAAATAAAAAGAGAACTGAGCCAGGTTTCCTTGAAATTCCTGGAAATTTCATGGACAGCCTTGCAATCCCCCACCCCAGGTTATGCAATTGCAGGGCTGCAGGGGCAAGAAATTCAAGGTGAATTCTCTCACACTATAGGGCTGAGCAACTGTGGCTGATATACTGTAAGTATGAAAGCAATTTTTGTTTTATTTGATTCGTTGTTATTAAAGTGCTAGTGTTTAACATCCTTGCTTGTGCTTTGACAGTACGGAATGCCCCCTTGCGTGTAGTGGTGCACATCAGTCTGAGAGTGCTAAGATGCCTACACCTGTAAGGCAATTTTGCCTGGAGTCCAAGCACCTCAGAAACCCTGGGTGCAATGCCTAACACATGGAATGAGGGAGGAAGCCCCATAATCTCCATGTTTCATGGTGGTCCTGAGTGGGTTGTGTTTGACAAAGTGCCTCAGGAAGTAAACATATAACGATGAAACATCCCAATTTAGAGCCGCTTTGAACCAACATTTATTTAGAACAAGGAGATAATGAGCAATTATTTTCAATGCCAGAATATCACAGATGTTGTTCATTAGGGTATGTCAATCAGAGACAATACGTTCACATCTTTGAGCTCCTTTGTAAGATTTCTCAGGCTTTTGTGCGCAAAGTTCTAAAATGTAAGAAGGCCCTCAAAAAGAGAGCAATATTAGCTGTGACCCCTTGTGGAAACCCCTCAGCTGAATCTTGACTTAAACAACTTTTTCATGTAATAGGATCAGTAAATTGTTTCTAATTGATTTTTGCCCTGGGTTTGCTTTTTGTAAAATGTGTCTCAATTCAAGTAGAATGAGTTACACATTTTAAAAACTGACAAAAGATGTCAACTTGTGAACTGGAATTTGGGCTCACAACCAACACCCCAACACAATCAGCACACTCAGGTTCATAGGAAGAACAGAGATAGGACTTCACATCCAGTGTCATTACTGGTCTCCTCAATGACCCTGGTCCCACCGAGGCTCTCTGAGCTTTGGTTTCTTCTGCTGATGTTTGTGGTGTTGGGCTGTAAATGGAAAACTTTCATAAAAATCAAATGCCAGTTACTGTGAAGAAGCCAAAGCCCAGAAAAATCATGGGTGCACAGCAGCAGAGAGGATGCATGAATGTTAATCAAGATTTACTTGTTTGAATGAAACTCACCAGCATCATATTTAATATATTACTGGTAAGTGAGTTTAGTCAGGTTTTTTTCATCCATTAGCCTATAACCAGCATCTGTTGTATTGTGTCTTCCCCATTATTGTGCAGTCCAGTGGGTGTGCACATATTTAAGTGTGCATACCTGGGCTTAGGAGAGGGGGTAAAGAATGTGAGAGAGAATAAGAGAATGCCAGAGAAGAATATGAAGGTTCCTGGAGAGCAAGGGGTCTTGCCTGTCTCCTGACCCCCCGGCCCTGGCCTTGGCCCTGGCCCTGTCCTATCTGGTACCGCTAAAACCAATAAAGAACCTGTATAGACTGGTGAACCTAGTGCTTACACACAACACTTATTTATTTTATTTTACTTTTTTATTTTTAAAACAAGTTTAATTGTGGTAACTTGAGTTAGACACCACATGATTTAGAGATATGGAATCACCACACCCACCACCAAGATACCCACAGTCTTTCACTATAGTCAGGGTCCCCTGTTTACTTGCTCTCTCTTCTTCCCACCTCCCCTCTTATAGCTTCAATTCTATAGTCAGCTTTCTAGGATTAGTGGTTTGGTTTAGTTTGTATCCGACCCTCTGTTTTGTTTCTCTACATTCTACATATGAGTGAAACTTTCTGGTAACCATCTTTCTTCTTATTTCACTATCCCCTCCGGTTCCATCCATATAGTTGCAAAAGGCTAGAATTTATATATTTTTAGCTTCATCATGTTCCATCAGTGCATATATACCTCATCTTTCTATGTCACTTATCTGTCTCTGGGAACTTAGTTTGCTTCCATACTTAGGCTATTGTAAATTGTGCTACTGTAAACATAGGTGTGCATATATCTCTTCAAATTAGTGGTTTTGCATTCTTGCAGTAGATACATAAGTGTGGAATTGTTGGATTATACGATAGATCATTTTTAGTATCTTGAGAACTCCATTTCTGTAGGGGATGGATCAATCTCTATTCCTACACGCTGTGTGAGAAGAGGACTCATTTTCTCCACATCCTTGTCAACATTTGTTTCTGTTCTTTCCAATATGGGTGGGAATGCTACTCATCAATTAAGAATGACAAATTAGATGACTTCTTGATAACATGGATGTACTTAGAAGGAATCATACAACAATTATTTTTAACACAGTATAGTTACTTGCTACCGTCCCTCAAAGAGAGGCATCAATGTTTGCATTCCATTTAACCAAACTGTTGTTGGTATTTTATATAAAATTAGCCCCCCAAAATCCTCTTTCCACAACTATTTACATCTCTCCCAACAACCACATATGCTCACATACTCCCCATATCCATAGTAAATCTCAGTACTATATGTTGTGTATGCTATTAAATTTGCTTACTGTTAGCAAGTTCAAGGATGTGTCCAACAGAGGACACTATTATTTACTTCCCCCAATGTTATTCCTTGACAACCATGATTATGTATGCAAATCTTTGACAGGGCCACTGTAATTTATCATTTAATTCAGCACCCTCTGAAATATTCTTAAAAAGTGTTATAAAAGGGAGAGCTGGGGGCAGGGCTCAGTGAAGGCTAAGCCCTGAGTTCAGAATTGGGGGTTTACCCATCACAGCTTGGCACTCTTAAATTTAGACTCCTCAAGGACAGGTTGCTGGAGGCCATTTTCAGAAAGCAAGTACGGGGACCTTACAGTGAGCTTCCAGCAACCAAGCCCACTCCACTTTGGACATCAGAAACCTCCAACACATGACACGTCTCAAACCTTTTCAAAGATAGCAATCACTAAAGATCCCGCTTTTAAAACTCTAACATAGAGTCAAATCCCTGTGGGGAAAGAGTGGTTTTGTTCTTTTTCAGGTTCTTTTTCAGTAAATCTGGGATGAGGCTCATGAGTCTCTATTTCCACTAAGCAACCAGGTGGTATGTATGTTTCTGATCTGTTCTTACAGAAGGTAAAGTTTGAGGATTTTCAAGTCATCAACTATCTCAGGTGTTTCTTATTTTCAAATAAAAGCAAGTAAGATTGTTTATAGGTTAACATATAGTATAATTGCTAAATAGATGCTTATTTAATGATGGATGATTAGATGAATGGATAATAGATGGATGGGCGGATGGATGGATGGATGGATGGATGATGGATGGATACCATTGTTATTCATGGATCCATTGATGGATGAGTGATATATGTGTTTAAGAACTGATGGATGGTGGATGTATGAATGGATGAAGGATGAATGAATGATGGATAGATGATTGATGGATGATGAATGAATCAAGTGAGTAAATAAAATAATACAAGAAAATATTTTATAATCATTTTGACCTTATTTCCTCCTCTGTAGGAAGAGGCCAACACCTGGCTTAGAGGTGGAAGTGAAACTTGGAAGAGAATGAAAGAACTGTGACCCAGGTTAACACAACACCCAACCTCAGTCTATCTCTGAGTCTCACATTTCCTCCCCCTCTGCTCTTCCCTGACAGGCCCCAATGAGGGTATGACCCTGAAAAACTATATAACTAAGAAGATACTATAAGATTAATGAAGGGAACTCTCCTTACTAAATATTAATACTGAATATAAAACAGCAATAAAAAGAGCAGAGCAGAACTAGGACAATATTAAAATAAGTTATTTAGATATGATTGACCTTTGGGTAATTTGGATCTACTCTTTTATATTTTTCCAAGATTTCTATGGTGGTTGTGAAGTTCTGTTATAATTAGAAACAATACATTTTTAAAAAGTAATAACTTTTATTGCCTAACATCTTCCTTCATTTTTATTTGTGTTAGATTTTTATGTGTATAGTATAATTTAATTCTCACAGCACATAAATTTTCTATTTCTCCACTGGGTTAGCATCCTGGGTACATAAACATTTTCCGATCTTGAAATACCCCCCTTGGCCTCAAAATCTGTTTCCAGTCTCCCTGTCCTCAGCACATTTCTTCTGGTAAGTGTATCAACATGCATCCACATACTTATATCTCACTCCTTTCTCATCATTCCAATATGAATTCTCTGCCCACCTCTTGTCTTCTGGGTATTTACATTGCATTAATCAACTCCATATAATCAAAACCAGCAGCATTCTGCCCTTGCTTTACTGGGCCTGTCACCAGTATAACCACCTGTCACCTGTCACGGTTAACCAATTCATCTTTCTACAAGCATTTTCTCTTTTCGGCTTCTGGATCCTAAGTAACCTCCTTTTCACCATTCATTGTTTTAGGTAACTCATTATTTAAGTTTTATTGTGTGCCTCCCTCCTGTCACTTGAGAGCAGACCATGAATTACTAATTCTTCCACTTACTGTTAAACGTAGAGATATTGTAATGAATTTATGAAATAATGGTGTATATTTATGGTAGTATTAGAAGCTGTAGAGAGATAATCTGTTTTGATCCTGGTCACCACATCCATGTGAAAAGTGGGAAACAGTGTAACATGAGTGAAAGGTCTAGCAAATACCACACCAAGGCAGAAGTTAGGTGCCATGTGAGTCTATATATTCTAAAGAAACAACCAATAAGATGCAGAGAAAAATAGGAGGGCTTTGTTTTGGGAATTACTATGGAGGCCAAGACCCATAGTCTGTAGCTGGAGAGAACCAGCAATGGGATTTTGTCTGAGTTCAGACCTACCAACTAAGGAAGTCTATGTGATTATGCCGGATCAAGTCCACAGGTCTAAGGGTAGGATACCCCATGATATCCAAAGTCTCCCAAACTAGGATTTCTGAGATGTGAGAGCAGAGAAGATGGACTTCCAACTTCATCAGACAGAGAAGATTTGTCTTCTCCCACATGTTTGTTCTCCCTAAGCTGCTCACACTGACCACACTAGTGAGGGTGGATCTTCACATAGTTCAAGGATTAAAATGCTAATCTCTCCCAGAAACACCTTCACAGGCACACCTGGAAATATTTTACCCATTACCTGGGTACCTATTCACACAGTTAAGTCAGCATGTATAATTAACAGTCACAGGTGACAGAGCTTATAAAATTATATATATAATAAATATATAGAACTTGAGTCAGAAGAGTCCATACATGAGTATTGCATTATTGTATCTCCTTACGCTAACAATTTTGAGTGCAGTGTATAGAATTCATGATATATTTTATGAAGAGCATTTGTTCAATTTTTGGTCTGATAAAATATTTTTAGCTTATTCTTACTATTTGCTACTGTCTCTAGACATTATGTAAGATACTTACATTTACTACAACACCAATAATTGTTGCAAACGTTGCAATTAAATGCATGTTTCTTTCATTAATTGTGGCTTAGTGATTCGGGCAGATAGAAAGTGAACCCTAAATCTTGGAAGAGATGGAGCAAGCTCTCTACTTTCACTGATTTCTGAAAGACAAATTCTATAAGAGCTTGGAACTGTTTATACAGATAAGCATCAGCTCAAGTGTAAGATCATTTTCTTTTGTCTCTTCTCTTTTAGAGAAATATTAGCAAAGAATATGGATGGCAGGGTCCTTTTATGCAGAATCACAGACTTCTCTGTAGATACCTAAACAAAAAGCAAACACTTACCTGGAAATAGAAACTCATGCAATGTTCAAATAACAAAAAAAAAAAAAAAAAAAACCTAGATATACCAGTTATTTGTGATCAGTAAAAACAAATTTTATGAGCTCTCTTCTTAGGGAATATTTGGGCAAATGAAAAGGAAATTTTAAAAAGTCTCAATTATGGTATCTCAGTGTGGTTTTGATTTGCATTTCCCTGATTATTAGTGATGTGGAGCATTCTTTCATATGCCAATTTGGCCATCTGTATTTCCTCTTTGGAGAAGCATATTTTCAGTTCTTCTCCCCATTTCTTGATGGGGTTTTGCTTTGTTTTTGGTAAGTTGTGTGAGCTTTTTGTGTATCATCATGAATGGCCCATGTTGGAAAAAAAAATCAACAAGTGTTGGCAAGAATGTGAAGAAAAAGGAGTACTCTTACTGCTGATGGAAGTGCAAACTGGTCCAGCCACTATGGAAGGCTGTGTGGAGGACCCTCAAACAACTATAAGTGGAACTGCCATTTGATCCAGTAATCCCACTACTGGGAATCTACCCAAAGGACACTAAACCACTAATTCATAAGGACACCTGTACTCGCATGTTTATTGCAGCACTAATTACAATAGCCAAGATATGGAAACAACCCAAATGCTCCAAAATGGATCAATGGCTGAAAAAGATGTGGTATAATTACACAAAGGAATTTTATACATCAATCAAAGAAGACAAACTTATGTCATTTGCAGCAACAAGGTTGGAACTAGAAGGAATCCTCTTAGTGAAAACAAACCAGAAAGAAAAAGAGAAATACGGGCTAGTCTCACTTATTTGAGGGATATAGGAAAAGCAAACAAACAAATGCTGAAAAAATTGAAAACTGCTAGCAGAACTAAAGCATAGAACAAGAGAGGGAGAGGAAGGAGAGAATGGGGGCAGGGGGGAGCACAAAAGACTAAGATGGTGCATGGATAGTAATGGGAGAGCATAGTAATGTATTTAGATATAGGTGTAAACAATAAAAAAATAAAGAATTCTCAATTAGTATTCAGTTCTATCTCAACTATGTTGTGATCTGAAGAGAATGAGACCATCCTATTTGAGTTTTAGGGTGTTTTGTTTGTTTGTTTGTTTGTTTTTAATATTGCGTATGTATAATTCCCAGATCAGGTTTAATGCAACCATCATTTTGGTGATGACAATTGTAGTACAAGTTCTTTACTGGTTCCAGTAATCACACACACACACACCAAGTAGGGCAGGGCAGGACCCATGGGGCTGGGAGGCAGGCAAGTCCCCCAAGCCTACAGGAATTCTCAAGCTCCTTCTCTGGGCTCTCACTCTGGAGTTTTCACATTCTCTCTTTGCCATGCTTGCCTCTCTCCTCCCCTGTGCTACTCTTTCCATGCTTTCTCCCCATGCCCCTTTAGCTCCTCCTCCTAGGCCAGGTGTGCCCCCTCACATATGAGAAAACCACTAGATCTAGGTGTATACAATCATGGGGAGGACACAGTATCAAAGGTGCTGGTCATAGAGGTCAGTGATAGAAGGGCAAAAAACCTGACCAATTGACTTACTCTATATCAGGTAACTAGAGCCACTTGACTGTTTAACTTTTGGGACTTTTGTATAGCGTTACTAGGAATCCTTTTTAATAGAGAAGTGACTGCAAATTCCAGAAAAATATGCATATGAAAAATATCAGTCTTGGCAAGTTTATTTCACATTTCCTATTAGGTAAGTTCAGCTACACTGAAGATTGATAGGCATCAAAGTTTACATGAACAGAAGGCATAGGGGCAGTAAAATATGTTTATGTAACAAAACCCAAGAATCACAAAGAAACAGCCCTACCATTTTAGTTATATTGGTGCATATCTATTTGCTCTAATGGAAATCTTGTGAGATGGGATGTGCTGGCTCTGCAAGGTGCCTCACAGTGATGACTGCTCCCCAAGTGACAGTGTGGACTCATTCCATGACAGTGACTCCTACTCAGCACAGCTGGGATGGCAGGGAGACACCCTGGCAGGTAGCCACCCTCTCCAGGTGCAGTAATGAACAGGGAACAAGACGATTAAGGGCAATAGTTTGTTGTCAAGTGTATTGAGAATGAATCAATTAACAAATCACCTCCATAAATCACTCCGCTGAGCGGCATTGGAGTCCTGTACCTGAGGATACAAGAACAAGTATGACCGCAGATAGTTCTGTTTAATTCTCCTAACACATTTGATTTGAAGATGGTCCAGAAAGTAGCCAGAAAAAAAAAAAAAAAAAAAAAAAAACTTTGTCATTTTTTTAAACACAGGACATTCCTGGGCTCCCCCAGTACATGAATAGACTGGATATACAACAATGCATAAAGCCTTTCCCTCCAGAGACTAGCATTTTCCTAAGAGTAAGGCAAATGAGAAACTAACCATTTAAAATGAGTGAGGAAAACTGAGGCATGGGCTCTTAGCAGCTCCCTCCCACAGAATACCAAGCAATCTGAAGATGTTCCCAACACCCAGCTTCACCCTGTGGACTGACCAAAAGGTAGCACCCTAACTATTAAGACTGTTACCTGAGAGATGGGCCCTCAAAGCATCTAACTTTTAATTCCAATGAGGCTTGCAGCCACCACACCCAGAAAACACAATTTTCAAAGTGTATGAAACTGACCATGGACCTGAGGCATTCAGGAGCAGGGAGGGTTAGAGCTGTCAAAGAAGGGAAGGGGAAAGCACAGGGGACAGTGGAAATGGCCTCAGGGGGCCATGGTGAATGGAGAACTATGGGATAACAGTGAGGGGAGAGCACAAATAGTGTCCAAAAATCAACAACAGTTTAAGAAGGGAAACACTTCATTTTAAATGAAGCCGTATTAGATGAGGCACTGTGAGTGCTGGAGATAAACCTTTGTGATTGGAAACTCATGCCTCTGCTCTTTTTAGGATAAGTTCATCAATTACAAAACCAAAAATACTCTTCCAGATGAAAAATCATTTAAAAAATAATACAATTCTCCAAAAATCAGAGAGAGAGAGATCAAGAGCTTCCAGACATGAAAAATCTGAAGGAGTCATCACCACTAGGTCAGCTTACAAGAAAGGGTAAAAAGATTTATTGAACTTGAAATGAAAGAAAGCAGAAGGACCCTAACAGACATGGAAGTATAAAACTCAATAAAACAGTTACAATGAGAATATGTGTATATTAATTCTTCATGGTACTCAATGAAGCGCTTCTTGATAGTATAAAGATTAAAAGACATATGTATTAGAAATTACTGTAACTTCAATCATTTATTTTTAGTATCTAGTGTAAAAAGGTGCAAACATAAAATGGGGGGACAGAAATGCAAAAATTTAGAGCTTTTGTAGTATTTGGATTGCAATTGTTTCAACTTAGAAGGCAATTATATAGACACACCATGTTTTATGTAAACTTCACAGGAACCACAGAGCAAAACCACAATGTATATGCACAAAAGACAATGAGAAAGGAATAGAAGCATATCAGTGGAGAAAATCATGAAGTCACAAAAGATGACAGCAACAAAGAATTACTCAAAACAGAAAACAGTAAAATGGCAAGAATGTGTACCTATCAATTATTACCAATTTAATTGCTAACTGTTAATAATTAGTTTTGAAAGTGGGTAAAAAGAGACTTTTTGTTTTTAACTAACTGTTTACCCCTATTTGCTTGCTACTCTCCCCAAAGCAGGCTACAAGCAGTACTTAACTGGATACAGCTATCTGCCTGCTTCTCTCTACAAAGCAGGCTACACACTCTTTATTAGCATTTTCACTGATCACCTTTACCATTGATATGTAAAAGCCAGCCAACTGCTTTTAGCTTTAAAAACTGCAGAAAAGAAAAACTTTAAAACAGTTTAAACTTTACATTCGTGGGTTCTTACCACCATCCTCAGCTTTTTTTTAACCAAAATATTAAACCAAGACTATCAGTGCAGTGCAGACTAATTTATTTCTAACAGTGATTTCTAATTATCCTATTAACTACAAAAGAAACATGTAAGACTTAGAATACTTCAACATTGTCCAAACCCTTTCTCAGTATTGTCCAAAGTCCTTTCCCAGATTGCCCCAAATATCCTCAGTCTCTCAGTCCTAATCGTCTCACCAATGTCCAGTCAGAGTCCATCTCCAGACGCTTGAAGACATGTT